>JAVQJD010005148.1:0-13567 GCA_036023655.1 Nannoperca australis
AAAGATGGTTTCTGTCACTTTTTGTTTTTCTTCTCATGCTGGTGTTTGTTCAAGTGTTTGTTTTTCGGATGACTTTGGTTTTCATTTGTTATTTGATGCTATAAAAACGGGGCGTCACATCATGATTGACAGCTGTGAGCGTGCTCGCGATTGGCTCAGGCAGCTGTATAGGCGGGAACTCGATACTGCAAATCACTACTGCGCAGACTCTGGCTCCAAAAAACGTCACCAGCGCACGATGGCAGCTCCCGAATCCAGGGTGTTTAGGCTTCAGTTTTTAAAAATGGGAGGAAGTTTGTTGTCCATCTTTATATACAGTCTATGGTGTATACCCCCCTACACACACACACCTACATTCACATCCTGATCCAGCCATCAGCAGTTTGTCCGCGGGCAGCAACCGTCTGACCGTCCTCACCACCTCCACCCGCTCCTCCTCTGTCAGGTACGGATACTCACCGTTGGAGCCCTGAACCACCAGACCTGCAACACAAAACATCTGTATCTGTCCGACTGTGTGGGACTAACCAGCTGTACATCTGAAACTAGTGGCCAGAGGGGCTTTACATTTATTGTACATGACAATTAGACCACATTTATAACTATTCTGTCTTTTACCCACAACAATACTGACTGAGAATATGAAACCCAACTGAGAATATCAGTACTTTATTCTCTTCTTCCTTCTACCTTAAATGAATAACAATAGTAGTACTAGAAGTGGTAATAAGAGTATTTGTGGTAATGACAGTGAAACTATTAAACGTAATAACAACTGTGAAAATGTGGTTATGGTTGCAGTTAAAGTAGTAAAATGAGTAATAATAGTGCCACTAGTGACAAATAAAGCGTATAGATATATAGAATATTAGTTTCAGTAGAACTGATATTAGTAGGAGTGAAGTAATACTTAAAAGTAGCACTAATGTTTGTAGCAGCAGCAACACAATTAGTGGGATTCATGCTGTAAAAATATATATCTGTATATAATTAACAAAAAGCCACCAGTGGGCGACACAACCTGCAAGTCTGCAGGTGAGTTTGCGTTTTACCTCCATGCTGAACTTTGTCCTCTCTGTCGGGTCCCTAAGCAAACACTGAAGACTGATGACAACCGGTGAAACTCAGTAGGTTTTTGCAAACGTGAAAGGAGTTTTGACGTGTGCCTGATGTCCCACCAAAGACATACAGAATACAATGTAACCTGATCTGAATCACACACGCTACTTTCATATACTGCATGTTGTCCTACTGTGATGCTAATCACTACCAACTCCAGCTGATCTTAAAGTGGACCACCAGGGTCCCTCTCAATGACCCCTTCACCTCGGACTCCGGGAACCTGTCTAGACTGCACTGGCTTTGCAGTTTTGTTCGTTAATGTGCGCTCTGTGGCTCAGGCCTGACCTTTGAATGGTATCCTGCTATATTTCTGCAGGTTTTCCGACAGTTTCTGGTAGTCCACGTCCTCGCTGGCGGTAAACGGAGTGGCAATGGGCGGATAAATCCCGCTGAGGTCCAGCCGGGCAGCTGCTGTGTAGCGCTGGGTTTGCCTCCATGCTGACAGGGGACTCAGACCTCTCCATGCCCGGACGCACAGCATGGTGAAGCGGGCAGAGTGACCGAGCTGCTCGGCAGTGTGTGCTGGGACTCTGTGCAGCTGCTGCAACCGAGGACAGTTAATCACTAACGTGCTTTTGTAAACATTCAGCAGAATGAGTGATTTCTGGGGAACTTTGAAACTGTCACGTGACACGACTCCTTTCATGCAGAGGCGGGGTTGAATCGGCCACGTTCTGCTCTGCGCGGTGTTCTGTTCATGAATTTCATTCAACGGAAAGCTGTTTGGAATTATTGTCAGGCGGTTAGACACAATGTTTTTCACCATGCAATGTTAGCAAAGTGCGCCGCCCAGAACCAATAAGGGCTCTACAACCGCAGCATATCAGGACGGCCAGGAAGTTGTATTCCAAACACATTCTGCTGTCACCATAAAACCAGTTTCTGAAGTGTCAGGTAACGTTCATGCTGCAGGACCAAGTATGATTCAAAAGAAATAAATATTGACTGGTTCCTCCTTTAACAGACATATGTGACTGTGAATGTTTAAGATGGATCAATCTTTACAGTAACATCTATCAAACAACTGAGTGACCAGATTAATAAGTCACAGAAACTGAAGTGTCAAAGATACCAACCCTGAATCTTTCATGTGAGTAGGGGACCTGAACAAAGCAAAAGCATTTTATAGTCCTAAGCAACATTTGACTGGCCCACCCCACACACTGCACGTTACATGTTAGAATTAACACCATGGGGTTAAGAACCTGTGGGCTTTCAAATGTTTAGATAACCAAGTTCTACATAACCAAGTGGACAGAAATGCTTGAAAAAGTTAAAAGGTTGGTTTAGGTTACAAAGGAGGACCAGATGTTGCTTTTGTTTGTTTTATCAAGCATTTTCATTTGAAAATTCCCCCCCCCCCCAACATCAATAAGACAAATTAAGAACACTAAAAGAAAACTGAAAGATAAAGATAGAATAAACAGAAAATAAGATCATTAAAAGAGGGGCTGATTATAGCCATGTATGTAATAGAAAATGAAACCATTACCATTACATTAGAATGACATTAAGTTATGATTAGTATACTAAAAGTCACGCCATTCAGTTCTGAGCAAAAGTCTAATGTGACACAGCTTGTGGCTGGGGTGGTCCTCCACAGCCGCTGATAGCCTTTACATTACTGCCACCCTGTGGAGGAACATTTAATTGCATTGAGTTTCCACAAACGCAGTGTTCTGTAGTTAGTGTAGCTTCTCTGTACGTCTGTTTACCGACATGCAACTCTGCACAGTCGTTTATCTCGCACCCAAAATGCACCAATACAACCAACACTTGATACAAATCCGAGGATCAACTCTTGTACCAGAACACTAATAACAATTGTAGCAATAACAGTAACCTTCGTCATTATATCTAAATTACCTTAAAAAAAAACAGTAACAACAGGTAACATAACCTGTGTTTGAAGCATATTTTATTTATTTAACATAAACCAAGAGGGCACTTCTTTGCTGCGTTTCAGTCAGACAATGTTTGGCGTCTAGGCTTCGACCTTGTCACTCCCCTCAGATGTGTTTACATAGAGATGTTGGGGAGTGATGAGCAAATGTCTTATTGGAGTTAGCAGGAATACTAACTTTCATCCAACTAGGAGATGAAGAATCAGTCTGATGATTGACAGTCATTTTCTGTTGTGTTTGGTTTTGAATGTAATTTTACAGTTTTGACAATAGTATGTAAACATGTAAATACACAGATTTTGTGGAACGAAAAGTGATCCACAGTTTAGTCCACATTGACTGCGGTTGTGCTTACTGAAGAGTTTTGAAAAAGTGAAGTCAGTAGAAAGAAATGTGAGTTACCAATTGTAAAAAAAAAAAACTGCAAGTAAGCATTGATTGATGGCAATGTAACACAAAGCACAGCTGTTAGTTTAACTTAA
Organism: Nannoperca australis; assembly: GCA_036023655.1. Lineage (NCBI taxonomy): Eukaryota > Metazoa > Chordata > Actinopteri > Centrarchiformes > Percichthyidae > Nannoperca > Nannoperca australis. Next base: position 3,509 of record JAVQJD010005148.1, read on the forward strand.
GCCCATGATGGATGCTGAAGCAGTCTGCACTATTAAAACAAACAGAAAACAGACTATTCATTTCCACATACAGTAGATCACAGTCTGACACATCAGTCCAACATCTCCCATTAGGTGCTCAGTTGGATTTAGATCTGGCAACTTATCTCCTTTAAAATTGAAATGAAACACTTTGACTCCCCTGTTTTTGTATTATACTTACACTACATGGTAGTGTAGACACCCTTACACGTACTTTTGTGTACCGTTGATCTCAAGGTTGCTTTTAATGGTTTGGGTGAGACCTCCTTATTTCCCTTTAGGATAAACCGTAATGCTACAGTATACAACAATGTTGTTCTTGTTTCGTGACAGTGTGTTGAAGGCAATGTTTCTAGTTTGCAAATGACAACTCTCCCATGCTCAACGCAGTGTTCATAAAGGTACATTACTTTACACATTACAACATTGGGGAACTGAGGGAAAGGTTTTTTTGACCTGCTAATGTTGAAGGACTGCTGAGATAGTGAGAGGCAGGTGTGTCAGCAGGTGGTGTTGGGAGGGTTAACAGGTGTGCAGGGGGATGTGGGAGCAGGATTGGCGGGAAAGTCTAAGGACATCTGTGTTGAATTGCAGGTCTGGAGAGTTGAGAAGTGGCTGGAGGCACTGACAGAGAGGCAGACTGAGCAAAAATAACTGAGGCAGCCGGCATGACACTGTGAGCTATGCAGGCCTTATCCAGTGTTTGTACATCTTTTATGAATACAATTCAAGCACTTTCAATGTGCATAAACCAAAACTGTCCCGCCTTTATGATCACAAAATGGTTGCAACAAACGCCAGGAGACAAATATGTATGATGACAGGATCATTGGATGAAACATTTTGTTTAAAATCAAGCATTTTTCAAGGAGTACACTCAAATGCAAGCATATTCATATAACCTTGAAAACAAAACGGTTAAAATGAAGCATTTTCCAAATATTCAAGACTTTGAATATTGCTTATCATCATCATCAGTGTTGGATCTCACTAATGCTCTTGTGGCGGAATGGGAGCTAATCCCTGCAGCAGTAAGGAAGAGGAGCCAACTCTTTACATTTGCAGACTCAGTTCCAGGTTTGTGTTCAAATGAGAAAGATATATCTTTTTCCTCTCGTCTTTCATATTCAGTCGTATCTTCAAGGTCAGACTTTGTGTGTTCAGGCAATATTGTTTAGACAATAACTTCAGGGTGGGATTAGCTGCTGTTATCAGGCCAGAGGGTTTAGTCACACTAACACCTTAACTTAAATTGAAGAAGACAGGACTGTAGCTCTAGAAAACAGCTTACTGCTCATGGTAAATGTTTTGGAAGTATATTTCTCATCTCAGTGCTTTATTAGACTTCCATTTAAAAAGAAAGAACATCTTCATGTTGGAGCAACGCTTCCCAACCTGGGGGTTCTCACACCGGTTTTATTTTACTTTCTCAGATTTTTACTTTTAGATTTTTCTTTTCTCTTTGGTTGAATTGTTTACAGCCCCACACTAAGTTCATAAAAGGGTCTTACTTACACATTACTTTATCTTAAGGGTTCACAAGCCAAAAAGCTCAGGAGCCACTGTGTAAGAGGATCCAATACAAACATCACAGCAGATGCTTAAAGAATTTTACAGCCACTACAAGTCACAGAAAATTTTTAGTAAAATCATATGGACACAAAAATAACCGTACCCCTTTCTTGTTGTAACTAATGGCTTTAATAATGTTAATAAACAATTTGCTAATGCCTTATAGAGCCAATAATAACAGCCTTTGACTTTTTGATTGTGAAAAGTCATTTTGGCTGCTATCCTTTCCATGTGGCAGTGTTGCTGTTATATGTGATCTCAGCTCTACTGTTGAATAAACCATCAGCAGTTATAAAGGCTAGTAAGCCATTAACCAGGGGCTCTTACAAAAATCCATGAAGTAAGCAACTGTAAATGTGAATAGATGGCTTTTGGTCCAGGTTCTGCACAGTACTTGTCCAGCGGGGTTTGGTCAACCAGTCCAGTAAGTAAAAAGAAAAAACAAATGACATGCTGGAGGAAACACCAGCCAAATTCTCCCGACAAACAATTATCTCTTTATTATTGACTTATAGCCTAATTGATCTATAAAGTATTAGTATCACCCATTGAAAAAGCCACTAGTTACAACTTATAGACCGCTCGTGAAGAGTGTCTTATAATAACAATACTGAAGTCAGAAAGTCAGTGTTTACAGCCACCCATCACCTTCACTTTATTATTATCAATACAATATAAGCCACTATTTAACAGCTTATTATCGGACTAAAATCATTGCAATTATTGTTAAATATGATAAAGTAATTGTAAACTGTGGTGGTAATCTGGAAATTAAGAGTCTCTGAATCACCAAAGTCACCAGAAATCGTTTAAAAGTGACACAATTGGAGGAAGAAATATTCCTTAAACACAAGAAATGAGTGCAAATGAGCGGCTGACTCGTTAAACACAGTGTAAATCGTGGATCAGAGCAGTGTGTCTGTGTGTCCAGGCTATTATTAGAAGGTTACGTCACGGCCCAGTGGAGAGCAGCACAACATCATAATCACCGCTGTTAGCGCGGAGCTGCTCCCTCCTTCTCCCACATGGACCGGAACCACGCAGAACCACGTGACCAGGGAGCTCTGACTAAAGCACCTCACACCGCATCATGGCTGCGGAGGATGCGGCTGCGCGGTCCCGAACCGGAGCCCTGCTCTCCCGCGGGGCTCCGCTCTGTCCCTCCCGCCTGCTGCTGCTCTCCCTGTCCGCATGCTCTCTGCTCAGCGCCCCGGCGCACGGCTTGCTCGGCTTTCGGCCGGAGGAGACCGGGGCGGAGCTGTCCGTAGCGGACGGGGTGCTGAAAGCCACCGAGGGGACCCGCTTCATGCTGCGGGTTTATTACTCCACCTCCCCGCAGAGGCTCAACCGCACCGCGGGGACTCGCGCCAACAACGCCGCGCCCTGGATCGCCTTCATCGAGGAGCCAACTCCCGGGCGAGAGGGACAAGTCCACCCGAAGCGGAACATGTGTATGGACAAGAACGCCAGGACCTCGGACATCGAGGTTTTAGGTTCTTTCAAGTCTGCCTCCAGTCAGAACTCGGTGCTGGTGGAGCTGCTGGCCAAGGACCTGCGGAGGGGGGAGAAGATCAAATACTACTCCATGTGCGCCTTTGACGGATCCAAATGGGAACACTACCGGACAAGAGATTTCTGGGTGGCCGTGGTGGAGCGTTCGGCTGTCCCGGAGCTCTGGCTGCAAGTCTTGGTGTCCGTCCTGCTGCTCGCGCTGTCAGCTCTGTTCAGCGGGCTGAACCTGAGCCTGCTGGCGCTGGACCCGGTGGAGCTGCAGGTCCTCCAGAACAGCGGCACCGACAAGGAGCAGAACTACGCGCGGAAAATCGAGTCAGTGCGTCGGCACGGCAACTACGTCCTCTGCACTTTGCTGCTGGGGACCGCGATCATCAACGCCTCGCTCGCCGTGTGGATGTGCCAGATTCTGGGCATGACCTGGCTCTCCACGGTCATCTGCGCCTTCGGCATTTTCTTCATCGGGGAGATCCTTCCGCACTCGGTGGCGTCCCGTCACGGCCTGGCCATCGCCTCCAAAACCATCTGGGTGACGCGGCTGCTGATGGTGCTCTCCTTTCCCATCTCTTACCCCATCAGCAAACTGCTGGACCTCATCCTGAACCAGGAGATCTCCAACTTTTACACCAGAGAGAAACTCCTGGAGATGCTGCGCGTCACCGACCCGTACCACGACTTGGTCAAAGAGGAGCTGAACATCATCCAGGGAGCGCTGGAGCTCCGCACTAAAACCGTGGAGGACGTCCTGACGCCGCTGACCGACTGCTTCATGCTGGCATCGGACGTCGTGCTGGACTTCAACACCATGTCGGACATCATGCAGAGCGGATACACGAGGATACCGGTGTTTGAGAACGAGCGGTCCAACATCGTGGACATCCTGTTCGTCAAGGACCTCGCGTTCGTGGATCCGGACGACTGCACCCCGCTGAAGACCATCACCCAGTTCTACAAACACCCGCTGCACTGCGTCTTCAACGACACCAAACTGGACGCCATGCTGGAGGAGTTCAAGAAAGGTAAGGAGGGTGCGCAGAGGGCGAGCGTGTGTGTGCGTGCGTGCAGTGTGTGTGTGTGTGTGTGTGTGAAGTTCATCCAAGATTAGAAACACAATGTTTTACATTGTGGCCACATATAATCAGAGAATAACGAATGTTGTTGCAAGTTCATGTGAGATTTATCTGGTTCATTAAATTGTCTGTGATAATACTGCATGTGTACTAATAATGATTACAGGATGTTTCCTTAACTTTCTCACTCATGATTCACATGGCAAAGCACTAGTGCCAGAGTTAGTGTTTGAACTTCTGCACTCACTGATTCTGTCGCCTTCACCTGGCTGCTTTATTCTCACTATAAACACAAAGAAGTCTAACGTGAGGTCAGAGACTCTGCCCATGCCCCATGCGTTTCCTAAATGTTTGCTGAAGAAACTGAGACTCTTTCCTTCAGTCACAGCTAATCATCATCTGATTCATTTCAATATATCCTACAAAGAATTGCTCAGAAAAAATCATTTGCCATCAATTTACAAGTCAAAGTTTTACATCATCTCTATAACTGAGCAAATTGTGAGAATATAAATTTGCAATTGACACAAAAAAATAGCCCTAACGTGGAGATGTGAGATTGTAACACAACAATGATATGTTCAAGTGACCGATTCATGAAACTCCTTTGCTTGAGATCAAACGCAGATAATGCACAAAGCTCATTATAACCGAGCACTTCTGAAGGGGCTTTTCAGGTCTTGCTCATCAGGACCACAAATAGCAGGTAGCCCGCTCGATTGAGGCCTCCATACACAGTGAGATAACAGATCTTGCAGGTTTATTGCATGTCAGACATGTCTAACAAAACAGTCTATCTGTGAGTGTGTCCCACAGAGTGATCCAGCTGGACATCCACTGTGGATTTTGATTTGACCATGTTGGTTACCTTATGTTTAGTACAGGTCACTATGGCACATTGTGTACAGGCTTTTAGGTGGTCATGGTGAAGAAACATCAGATGAAATTTAAAGGGAAAGTCAAGAGTTTAAAGAAATTAAGAATTACATCAAACGTTTACCTTCATTTAATCGTCTTATTGAGAGCAAGATCTCTTTTTAAAGGGAGAGCCGAGAACAAAACAATCACAGCCATCATAAATATATTTCCTTTGGGTTTATGTATTTGCCTTGGTATATTGGTGCATCTCAATTAACATATTAAGTAGAAAAAAAGACATATAAGAAAAGGTAATTTATGCTCAATTAAGGAAAAACATGGACAATTTGGGAAAAACATGACAAAACATGTTTATTGGCTGTGTAATGCCACCCACAACAACCAGACATTACATTCTGAGACTTAAGGAGTTTGGCAAATAACTTGTGAAGAAGATAGGAGGATGTGACCAAATAAGTTGCTGGTTTGAGTCCCCTGACTGGCTGGAAAAATCAGCATAACCTCCGTCTGCTCCTTTAAAATTGAATTGAATTGAATTTAAAGCATTAAAGGAGCTTATTAGTCAACAGTTCAGTAAAGTAAACGTGTATCTGTGTAAATAAGAGCTGGAAACGAGTGTGCAGCCTGCATAGCCCCTCCCTGCATATACAAAAAAGTTTGCAGAGCTGTTGCGGCAGAACCCTCTTTTCCTCTGCATGGAGTCAGCTGGTGTTCCTGCTTTATTACAGTTTAAAATGGGTGGGGTGCTCAGCAGCCAATCATAGGCGTCCCTGCTCATCACTGCCTTGCTGCATGTTCAGGGACTATGCATAGTCAGCATTTTCTGTTAGTTTTTTCCTTCTTCCGTTGTAGCTAGGACAGTGGAGACAGAGGTAAACAGAGAAGGACACCTTGACAGAGGCAGCCTCTGAAACAAGTCACAGCTCATATATTGACACTTTTGCTTATTTCATACCCTCTGAGTGAAAATCTGGTATCACCTAAATGTCATATTTTCAACATTAGCCTCGGTTTTAGCTTGACAACTTTGCCTATTTCAGAAACGTCTCCATCTGTATGTATGTGTGTGTGAATGGAGTGGTTTGTATGAATGATGCTGCCAGAGTTGTAGGATGAAGACCAATGATTGTGGGGGAGAGGGGTCTGATCGCTGTGGTCTACACAGACTAGAGGATTATAAATAAGGTCTTTCCCTCCGTCTCCCTCCCTGTGTTGCTCTCTCTCTCTGTTACAACACTTTCAGGCACTGCGGCAGAAAAAAAACGCAGGTTTCCTCATTCATTTCATTGAGACCCCTGCAGCAGTGGATGCTTCCACAGAGAGCTCTGGGAAAAAACACAAAGCAGTACGAACAGGTGTGTAGTGTCAGTAAATGAAACTGGACTTCCTAGTTTGCATTTCTTCTTCTAACTGCACCCTGTAGCAAACACTCCCACAATTACGCAGCACTTTGCGTTGTTCTTCTTCACTTCTGTGGGTCTGAATGCATTCTACGAAGTTGAGATAAGTGGGGCTCATATTCTCTGTTGGCCGTATTGGAGGTCCGCTCCATGTTTAACTGCAGTTACTCTCTGATCTGTGTCCTGGGAGCTGAATATTTCTCCACTTACACATTTAAATACTGTACATGTCAGCTGGTTAGAGTTGATGGAAATTGTGCTACTTACATAATCAATTTCATAAACTAAGATGTGTTGATTTTATCAGAGAAAGCTTTGAGTTTTGATCAGAAAGCAACACACAAACATGTTGAGAGCCAAGGCCGTTTTTCTGTGCAGAGCCTGGGACGTTTGCTGATTAGCACTTTTTATCATGGGGCAGAGATCCTCCAGGGGTTTAGGGTAAAGTTCAGGCTGACAGGCATGTCGCTTAGCAACAGTTGAAATGGCATACAATCCTACCTTTAATTCCAATTAATTCCAAAAACCAATTAGAGCCTCTCAGTGACTTCATGTTTTGAAGTCTTCAGGGAAGACATCTTTTTATAGGACAAGTTAGCATTGCCCTGGGCCAACAGGATTTTTCTATTGCATGTCGTCCGCATAATGGTACTGAAACAACAAAAAATGTTATTGAGATCTGTATTTTTGGTTGGCTAAGAAGGCAGAAACATGGCGGTGTTGAGTGGTAGCACAGTTAATGGTCACTGAAAGGACTGGTGAAGACCTCTACTAGAAGCTGCAAATTGTATTATTTGCACATTGCTAAATGAGATGCATTTACAGTTAGCAAGGCTCTCCAACCTCTCATCATCAAAACAAACTCTGTATGAGAGAGGACGTGAATTCCTCATGTACCATTTATCACACTAATAAATATATTTATATATTTCACTAGGTGTGTTTCTGATTGTATTTGCCTGCCAACATAGGCCATAATACTGAATCGATTCAGGATTTCTACATTAAAGATATTTCTCAATGTAAATAAATAATATAAAGAACCAAAGACAGGTCTTATGTATTAAGTTCAACATTTCTTTTAAATAATATAACTGTCTGCAATAAAAGTGGGTCATTTCTGTCCAGTCCTGAGCCTGTGTAGCTGTCAAGTGAGAAAAACAAACCCACAACTACGACCACCCAAAAACTAGCTCAACAACATCAAAGAGGAAAATCAAGTAAATGTGTTCCCATCTCAGTGTCCAAACTTACCCAAGTGTAAGCAGGCACCAGATGTGGTAGATACCTCATATATTTAAATTTTAAAATAGAATTTATGGTTTACTCTTACCCTTTATTGATGGGGAGCTGTTGTAATGAAGGTGGTGCAGCATCCCTGGCTGACGGATGACTCTCCAGCTGCTTTACTGACACTATTGTAGCTCTAAAATACACAGTGAACAAACCATCAGAGCTAAGAAGAAAACAAAATACAATATTACCATCTTTTTACTTATCACAATGACAAGCTCTAGTAGGATGCTACAGGTAGGCATATTTAGCTTAAAATGACCTTTTAACAACAATTACAGTCAGTGAAAATCACACATAAAATGCAACTTTAAACATCCCAATTTAAACATGCTCCGCCTCATATACAGAAATACACACTTCCGTAGGCATTTCTTTAGACTACATGTAGCAAGCTTAATTTAACCAAGAACAGAATTGGGCTAATATAGCTGTCTATCTACCTTGTACTGACTCATTTTCAAACTCAGAAAAACTGCAAAAAAGCATCATTAGGTTTGTCAATATTACACACAATATTACACACAATACTGACAAACATTGTGCCGTTATCAGCAGGTGTAAAACAACCAAAATAAAACAGACACCATCCCATTTAACCAGTTCTTCTATTGACAGATTGATTTACGGTATATGATACACTATTGCCATATCCACAACCCCAACCCTTTATGTTTTTGTCACTGTACGGTCTCCCAGGAGGCTGAGTATAAAATATTCAGTGTGCTGTATTTCCAGTTTGTCTCCCTGCCATCTGCTCTCTCTATTCATGCTACTTTTATATTAGAATGATCAGTTCTTATCATGCAAACACAACTGCATGTAATGGAATAGTGTCATTTACAGTATACTGTATGTAGTCATTCATAGTAGCCTAAAGCATTTTCAGTTAGCAAGCAGGCTGTTGAGTTTAAAATTTAGAATAGAAGTCCTTCCTGGTCCACAGCACCCATTCAGTAGCCTAAAATCATACTTGTTTCTGGGTGCACAAGCTCATGAAAGCTGGTAACATATATCAAAATATGGATGTTGTTATGAGTTATTTTTCTTATAGTTATAGGTATAAGTTATAATGTTCTTGCTATGGTTGTCCTGCAGGCACCTTTTTCTAGTGATGTTTGCTGTGTCCCAAATGGCGCACTTCCCTTAGTACATGTACATGTAGTACACTGTGTGCACTGTGTACTGACTTGTGTAGTGCGTCCACTTTGACAGGTAGTGTTGTCTCCGATCCAACACAGCTGTTGTGCACTTACTGGAAATGACGATCGCAACATTTGACCGCTTTTTCTTCTTCCTCTATTTAATGGCAGATTTAGAATTAATGACAAATGAACGTGCTTTTACTTTTAGCTGTAACAATCGCCAGCCTGGCAAACTTTTTCAAATGCTGGTAGTCCTCCCCTTCTGCTACATAGCCAAGGTGTTGACCGTTGAGGGTGAGAAGTGTGCAGCGTTCCACGCTCAACTTTCTGGCCGTTTTGGGTATATGACCCAGGTACTGGGTGCGTTTTGCCATACTTACCTGTGTGAACGCACTTATGCACTCAAAATGCTAAGTTTGAGTACGCAAGTACGTGATTTGGGATACAGCAGACATTTTGACTTGTCTTTCTGTAGCAGGAAAAGCACAGGTGTAACTAATTAATCATGGCTGCATTCCAGCTATGTGTGCATATTCTTGGGCTTTTTTTTTTGCTAGATCCTGGCTACTGGGGCACTTAAAAGGACTCAGGCCGTCGTTAGCGTTCTTATTCACATGCTCTTCCTGCTCTAGCACATATCACAATGTCCCTCCACAGAGAGGGTGTCTTGTCTCCCAACACCTAAAGTATTTAAACCAAAAGTAAACAGAAGGGGAATTGCACATAAAAACCTAACAAAAAGTAAAACTACCACTGCATCAGCACAACAAAACAGGACAATTAAATGTGGACTCTAAAACATCAGATCTCTATCATCTAAAGCTATCAGATTATGATATTGATTTGTTCTGCCTTACTGTAACCTGGCTTGGTCATGATGAATATGTTAGCTTAAATGAATCCACTCCCCCCAGTCACATTAATACTCACATCCCTTGGGCCACAGGCCGAGGAGGTGGAGTTGCAGCCATCTTCGACTCAGGCCTACTGATCAAACCTAAACCTAAATTTAATTATAACTCCTTCGAAAGCCTTGTTCTTAGTCTTTCACACCCAACCTGGAAAACACTACAGCCAGTTCTACTTGTTATAGTGTACCGAGCTCCTGGACCGTACTCTGAATTTCTATCCGAATTCTCAGAGTTCTTATCAGGTTTAGTCCTTAAA
>JAVQJD010005152.1:0-12349 GCA_036023655.1 Nannoperca australis
ACCACCGACCACTAGCTGTAGCGCCCTCTAGTGATGGTAACCAGTGGTCGGTACGCAGTGGTCTCTGTTAGCGACCACGGTCTCAGGACCGACCGCTGTTTTGGCTACAACCCCTTCTCTACGCTCGCCTGTTCATCTCTGCTGCTGTCGCAGTGTTTTGGCGTGAGAATGGTTTGGGCAGCGTGAGACTGAACGTGAAAGCGTGTGTCTCACGCCAGGAGCGCGAGAGTTGGCACCCCTCGTGTAACCATTATTTAGTGTCATAACATAGAAATATGAACAATATGTTGTTAAGGGTACTTTGAAAAGACTATCCCCTGAAACGATGAAGACAGCATCCCCTCTGCACTCCAACCAACATGGTACAGTCTGGTACGCTCCTCCTACCATAAAGCCTATAGGATGCTTCCACTTCCTGTTTGGCAGTTTGGACCCATGAGCAGCAGGTAATATGGATGGGAGCTCATTAAAACAATTGATTGACATGGAATTGATTGAATTGAATGTATGTGTAGTTATTTTATTAACAATGTGAATGATGACAGCATGCACCCTGAAATGACCAGAAGTGACTGTTGTTGGAAGGTTAGCATGCTAACCAGTGCCATACCCTCCTGTTTTTTCTAACTTTTATTGCTCGCTCTGGAGCCACAAAAGGCTTTACAAAACGTTTTCCAGATTTACAATAGTACTGTCCTTTAAAGACCTTTAAACAGACTTTTATGTGTAAAATAGCTGGAGAAACTCTGAATTCTGAGTTTCCCATATATATACAATTCATGTTAACAGCCCAAACAACTGCATTTGCCCCTAACCAAAGTGTTTTAAAATTATATTTTCATTGTATTACTTCTTCCTTCCAAATACCTATTGGGTAAAGTGAAATGTATTGAAAAATGTGACATGCACAATGCTATAGCAGGCCTGGGGCTGTAGTGCTCCTTACACAGCAGAAAAATAAATTGCTGAATGGATGAAACATGGAAATACAACCTTGACCATTTCAATACCAGTGTATAAAAGTAAAGTTTGGCCTGAGGCAGCACCAGATTAAAGGTCATGCTGCTACTCAAATTAGAAGGGTTTGTCCTGTGTACGGTGGTTGCACTCACCTCGTCCAGCTCAGGCTCTTGTCAGACTCAACTTGAATCAGTACTCAGGCGAGGTTTAACCTCCATTAGCTTCAGCTACAAGTTGTCAGTATTAGATGCAGGTAGGTATAAACATGAACACATGGTGCAGTGTCACCCTCCCTTGTTCAATCAACACACTTGAGTTTGACAGTACAGTGGTGTCAACTTATTTCAACCCTCAAATAAAGAAGAATGCAATGATCTCGTAGACCACAAGACCAAAACATGATCCAATTTCAATTAGCTATGATTTTATATTTGCTAGGAATGTTTAATGTAATGCTTGTTAATTTGACTCTGTTGATTTTGGTATGCAAACACTAGTGACGTTTCCTGTTTCTGTATCTGTAGTGCCTTAAAGGTTGGGTAGGCAGCATTTTTTTTGTATTAACTGTTCAGAATATTGTAATTCAGCTGGATTGAGAGCAAACCTCTACTTCAGGCTTCAGAAAATCTAGCCGTGAGAGACAGTGCGTCTGACTCAGTGGTGGAAAATCCTGCCAAAAATCCTGATACTTTAAATAAATTTCCAAAACCACCTTTGCCAACAGAAGTGTCCAGGCTCCACATGGAGCTTCAGGCTCACTGTGCTCGATGCCATGGCGCTTGTATCGATGTGGCAATGAGGCTTGTTGACAAATTGTGGGGAATAACTTTTGATGGGGGGACGCTGGCGTGTGTGTGGTGTACTAGCTTCTCATCCTGCTGCTCTACAGTGCTGCAGCTGCCTCTGAAGCCCGGGGCGCTCTGCTCTATGGCAGCGAAGCGATGGAGGGGCGTATTGGTGACGTATTGTTGTAGGTCAGCCGGGAAGTTAGCATCGTCCTGGATTCCTCCACAAAAAGCCAATGGGATTTCCACTGAATTTTGGATTATTGCAGAAAATAAGCTTTGTGGCAAACAAAGGTTTATGATACTTACACGTTTTGTTCAGCAAAATTATCTTCACAAAATTATCTTCACAAACGAACACCACTCATTTCAATTTGCGCACCTACCTATTCTTCAAAACCCTATAGGACTCATTTGGCATATTTTTTGGGTTTAGGAGGTGTAAACAGAAAGTTTGAAAGTTTTTTTTTATTGAACAGTCTTGAATAGTCTCCACATCTGTGGAGAGGCACATGAGGGGCCGAAGAGAGAGGGAATGCAGGGCCTGGGCTGAAAACAAACTCGCACTCCACCAGGTGAGCTACCAGGCCTATACTTGCTTACATTTGAGCAAATTGGCACCAATTAAAAGTATGTTGAATTAACTATTAGTGGCGCCTGTTAGTAATCACTGGATTACTTTTATAGTGAAGAAACCATCAAAATGAATGTGCACATGTATGTGTTTCTGTACATCTGATAATCATATATCATCCATAACTACCACCAAGTTTACTAGTCTACTGTAATGATGACCAGTCTGCAGTTCCTCCCTCTATCACTAGATGTAAGCAGTGATGCACTGGCCTGCCACGTGCTTTCACACAGGACATTCACTCACTCCCACTCATTCACAGAAGTATTGACACGCTGTCAACACTGACACATAAACACACTCAGAAAAACACAAGCACTCTTTTCACTTACACCGACAGCCTTTTTGTTGTCAACTTCACTTTTAGCTTGAAGTGACAATTAAAAGTTTGACTTGAGTTCTTGCTGAGGAAACGGGAAGAAGAAAACTCTGAAGTCCCTCCAAAACAGAGCAGAGAAAAGGTGAAGAATCAATAGCCATTACCTTTGGCATACACCTCTCTCCTGTACATGAACAGTACACGTACATTTAATGGTTCCTTTATATGTTTGTGTGTGTTATGTTTGGCTTGCTATCCTTTTGAGAACCAGTGACCTGAATTATGGGGTTGAATGTCACAAAGTGCAGTCATTTATGTTGGTTAGTCTCTCCCCACCACCTTCAAGGGCTTGGATGTGCATCGAGGATTAAGTTTAGCATCTTTTTATCCCCCCAAAATAATGTCAACAATCAGCCAAATGTACTGCAGTTCAATATATGACTTGACATTAAAACACCATTTTCATGTGTGTGCAAGGAGACATTAAGATCAGTCAGGATGTGTGTGAACTACTAAACGAGGCAAAGTTGTATACATTTTTAGAGAGCCATCTCAAATTGGAGAGTGAGTGTGATCATTTCTTATTTAATGAATGAGCTGTGGCTTAAACAGGTAGACATCTATCTTTAAAATGTAATCAGCATTTGTAAAGTATCGAGACCTCCGCAGCCCAACTGGAAGGAAGAGGGAGATAATAACATGCAAACACAAACAAGTAAGAATCCATGGAGCGGACATGAAGAGGAAAAGAAATGGTTCCCACACTTCGAATAATTTTGTGCACGAGATAAGTGTTGATAAATAGAGCCAGCACAACAGACCAGCCTTGTTTATCAGAGTGTTAAGTAATGAGAAAGGTGACTTTTAAAGAACAATGAGTAAACAGTTTCTGTCAAGCATAGATGCTGTGTTATGTGTAATTCTGCTTGTGTCTGTGTTTTTTTTGTTGATGCTTTATAAAACACAGCCAGGGGCGATGCTGAATACAGCTCTCTGTGCTGCCGGAGTTTCTCTGGGCTATAGGCAGAGCAGGCTGCCCCTTCACACACACCTAGCACTTCACCATCTTAGATTAGCATGTTAGCATGACAACATTTGCTGCTTACTAGCAGTAAACACAAAGTAAAACTGAGGCAGGTATTTGGTCAGAAATCAAAGTATTGGACACATTCAAAGTTTGATGTGATGGTGCGGCAGGAGTGAAAGGATGACGGAAACATTTAAGTGAATATTAGCAATGAAAGCCAGAGTTCAAATGAAGTGAGTCAACAGAATAAAAGAATATGGCGCAGTCAACAAAGATAGACGAACACTGCAGTACTAAAAGTTCCCAGTGCCCGACTGAGGGATAAAGATTGTTGAGACCATTGAATGAGAAAATGCTATTGTTGTAAAAGGAAAGCCAACTGGAAGTTTCACAATTTCTCTTGATCCTCAAACTCTAAATTCAGCAATAAAACGAGAACACTATCAATATCCAACCGTGGATGAAATCGCATGTAATTATCACATAATTATTATCTGAGAAACACGCAGGTGAAGGTAATCAATCTACCTGTGAAATTGTCAGTGGATTAGGAACAGTCCGCCTACAGGAAGGAAAGGCTGTGAGCCGCGGGTGAAACAGCACAACGCTAAGCACAAACTGAAAAAAAGAAACCTTTAATCAGTTTTATTAGTGGAACAGTTTTTGAATCTTATCATAAACAACTTAAATTTCATTAAGAAGACACCCGGCAGAGGACATCACAGTATCAGCTTGTTAAACTCCGCTCTACTTTGTCACACTTAGCTCAAGGTCCATCATCCTCCGCTGCATTTTGTCAGCTTCAGCTTCATACTTCTTCACTCTCAGCTGTCCTTTCGATCTTTCTTATCAAAGTCCAACATTTAGTTGACCCATCCAACCACCTGAAGCACCTACCACATGGACTATGTGTCAACATTATTCCTATGGCAGCTAGAGGTCTTCTTCAGCTTAATGTAACCAAATTTAAACCTAGTTATTGGGAATTTGCTGAAACCACAGATGTTGTAGTTTTTCTTGGAAAAACAGTATAAGCCTAAACTCTGGAACCCTTAGCATAGCCCACTAGAGGCACATTGTATACATAATTGTAGAAACTGTGTCTACTGACAATTTAGAAAACATGTTAAAGCGCACAGACAATTAAGAAACACATACACAAGATAGATGGTGGTGGTGCAGAGAAGACCAGCCAGGTTTCCATAGGAGCATTCAGGACACTACTGGAATATCAAGATAAGGATAATGAGCTGTGATCAGATTCTCTTCAAAGGACACATAGTTATTATACTACAATCATCGAGACAGGGAGTGCTTGATTGCATTCATCAGTGCTACTGAAAAATGTTATGGTCCAAAGAAACAGAGAAATAGTGAGCAGTTGTTTACACACAGAAAGGCACAATTCAAAAAGCCACTGCAGTGCACCAGAGATGACTGGAGATCGTTTTTTACTTTAAAGCTATGTGATGATTTGTAATAGTGAAATATTACTTTAAAAAAAAAAAAATGTTCCAGTGTTGTAATTGACTCCTACAGGTGGTATTTTATGATAAAAAATGACATTACCATTCTACATGTGGTTCCTGATCCCCCATGCTATACAAGCACGCTGTTTTTAAGTTGTCTAATAGCATCAATAGTGCAACAAACTCATTGTATTCAAAAGATCCTGGAAGGCGGTTTTCTGATAAAAATAGCTCAGCTGTGATTATACATCTAAAACAATCATTTTCAAAACATATCAGTAAAGAGGTGTCATGGTCCATAAACTGTGGGTTGTCCTTCCTGTTTTATTTTGTAGTTTGGGGTCAGTTTCCTGTCTTTGTCTCGTTCCCCTCCTTTTTGATTAGTCACCTGTGTCTTGTCACCCACCTGTTTCTGTTCCCATCGTTTGTCTTGTCTATTTAGTCTTGTGGTTTCCTTTGTTCTGTCTCGGTTCATTGCGTTTCATGTCCTGTGTTTCCATGGTGTGCATGCTTTTGTCCCGTGTTTCCTGCCCCCAAGTGATGTTTTGGCTGTTCTGCCTGTTTATTTGTTTTACGCAGGCTCTGCTTTTTGATGACCTTGGTTCAAGTGAGTTTTTATTAAAAGTATTAGACTGTTCCTCCTCGGCCGAAGTCTACTTTCTGGGTCCCCGTTCCCCGAGCGTGACGAGGCTCTCAGGCAGTGCTCCTCACTGCAGCTCAGAGCCTGGTTCTCACCAGGCCAGAGTGTACAGCCGTGCTAGTGGCTTTGTGAGGCTTCACTTATGCACAGTGATGCTTTGAGCTTAATGCTAATGTTAGCATGGTAACATGCTGGCGTTACCATGTTCACCATCTTAGTTTTGCGTGTTAGAATACTAACATTTAATAATAAGCACTAAACACAAACTAGAGTATTAGGAAATATGAAGTTTTGACTTGAGGGCGCTAGAGGAAAAGTCAGATCACCAAATTTATTCCAATCCATCATGACTATTTCATGGCAATCCATGCATTTGTTATTTTACTATACTAAAATGTCAACCTCATGGTGGTGCTAGAAGAAATTAGTAGGATTCATCCCCAGGAAGACCATAAATGTCTGTACAAAGTTTGACGACAATCATTTTTCAGATACTTCACTCTTGACCCAAAGGGGTGAGCTGAATAAAGATTCTATGAATTGTATATATTTTGCCGTCAAATTTTCCAATTCAGTTCAAATGCCTCATTCATGCTAAGGAAACACATGGTAGTGATTTAACTTAAGACAGTTCAGCTCCTTATGGGAAGGTGTCTGAGAACAGATTCCAGCAGCACAAAAGTATATGACAACACATACAGTAACCACACCAGTCAAATACATGCTCAAAAACCCCAGCCTGATACTGGAGATAACATGTCAAGAAGGAAGCTTGACTCATGTGGAAGATCCATAGAAAATCCTTTTTGAAAATGAATGAGCTGCAAAAATACAAGCATAAGACTGATCTCAAATCATAGTGGTAATACAGGAAGAAAGTCCTAGCCATACCACGCAGAGAGATGTGTGGTCCTGCGACTCAGACAGCACTTTGCACTTCCCTCGAGTGGGAAAATGGTTTGCAAACTATGGAGGGTAGGAAAAGAAAAACTTATGAGATACTAATTATGCAACAAGTACTCCAACTTCCCTCCAGAAGGACAGATAGAAGCATTTTGTGGACTGATGCTCCTAATTAGTTTGTCCAAAAGCATTACAAATCACTGTTACAAAACATGTTTTATCATGTGACACCATGGTTACAGCTGGGGTGGGCAACATCTCTGCAGTGAGCACCACTTGTTGCCCGGCAGCAGAAGGAGTCAGTTGTCCTGCGAAACTTCATTCCTCGTAGGACTCGTGTTCCATGGTGTGAGTCTCACCGAGAACCCGGTCGCTCCCACCGCGACTTGTCTTCTCAAAGACTCCCCACTGGCTCTCTGCGGCCCCAGGGCAGAGCGCCGCAGGCGTCAGAGCTGCAACCCTGATGACACACACACAACACTGTCCCCCTTCAAAAGTTATTCCCCGCTGTTTGTCATCATGTCTCTTTGACAGTCGTCGATACAAGCCCCATGCAATCGTTGTTTGTAGAACATCGAACTAGATGCTTTTGGTTTAAAATTGATGTCTTAAGACTTCAAAATTGTGGAGCTGGGAGGTGTTGACACATCTTTTGTACGTTGCTGTAGGCAAAGGAGGTATGGGAAATATATCACATGAATCAGGCATCTAAACAGACATACACGAGTATCTGAATTGGTAGAACAGCCAATAGAAATGCACCCTGTCTCTGAAATGACCTGTGATTGGCCAAAGTCTGGTTAGATTTTCTAAAGCGTGAAAACAGACCCAAGAAGAGGGGCAGAAGTAGACCTTTTCGCTCAGACAACTTAAAACGGCCTAATCTATAAAGTTTGGCGTTATATTCAGGGAAAAGCTTCATTTTTGTTCAAATAACTTAAGTCAAGAAAAGAAACAAGCTGTAGGCCAACATGTAGGCCGTCTGCATACTTTGTGGCTTCATACCAGCATCACACTATTTTCACTATATCTTGAGTCGAAAGTTCTTTATGTTTAAATGTAAATAAAAGTGGATTTTCTGGCTGCAAAACACAATAAAACAATACCTACGGACTGTTTGGCTGTTTAAACCTTCTTGTTGCATCCATACGCCAAATTATTCCACCTCGTCCCCATGGACTGTTCAAGTCACTCAACAACACAAGCTATTGCTGAGCTTGAGATTTGTGTATTTTCTTTTGATGTTTGTGTGTGTGTGTGTTTGTTTCTCATGGTTTGTATTCCAATTATTCTTCTCAGAATTGACTATAACTGGCAGCCCAGACCATCAAACCTCTAGAAACCAATATTGTTGTTTGTGTTGGGAAGAAAGTCTCAAATCTTGAAATAATAAATCAAACTCTTGACTTATAATCTCACACTTTTGACTTTCTATCTCATTAGTTTGACTTAGTAAGACAAAATGTTGGTAACAGTAATAACCTGTGAGTATTTATTTAATTTTTTGTCATTCCCTACATGTTTTGTTTTGCTTTAAATGCCATATATTTTGCCATACTATCCATCCATTCATACATACTCCCCATTGTCCTTGTTTTCTCTTCCCTCCTCTCCTCTTCTTCCACTATGCTGGTGTTGATACCGTCGGCGTGTCTGACGTCTGAGCAGCCTGTCACAGGGAGGAGCGCACGTGAGTCCTCCACACGTGCGGTGCACTGGCAGAGGGACGCTCACGCTCTCTTTAGGACTGTCATCGTGGGCTAAAAATGGCACACCGGCGGAGGAGGGAGAGCTGCCGGAGACTACAGCAAAGAGAAATAGAAACTCTGGGGTTATTTTTATCCCATCCTCCCTTCGTTGCATCACAGGCGTGACTTCTTCCCCATAAAAAGCCCTTTTTATTTATTGGTCTATTTCTGTCTGTGTGCACTCTCCCTGGCTTCTTTACTCTTTGTTCAGTTGAAGTAAGAGTTTTGTCAAGCAAGCTATGACAGGTTCATAAAGTAGATGGATAGCATGGCTTGCGGCTTCTCTCGTTTACACACCTACACATGGCACTCTCAGGCAGGTTGGCCTTCTGGAAATTCAACTGCACTTTACCTCAGAATACACAGAACTGAATGAATGTTATATTCCAAGGAACAAAATGTTGCACAGAAATGCACTATCACCATAGCAACCATGCCTTACCCATAAGCCAGTTGCACGTGCACAGACTGAGTCGTTCATTCTTTCCTCCATTCATTAATCAATTCTCTCAGTCACATATTGACACATTCAATTTTCCATGTATTCTTTCTTTCTTTTTCTTTTCTCTCCCTCACATATTGATGTTCTTGCCATGCTTGTGAGGACACTGCATTGAGTTACATTGAGTGACCATTAAAACAGGAATCATTACACCCTGCAATAAAATCCAGTACAACAGTCCTGACATGGTGTACATTAATATAATGTTGATGACAAAGTTGAGTTTAGTCATTTTGTTACATATTCTGTTTCCAAAAATGGTCAGGTATGAATTTTCATTTTTCAAAGGAAGGTTGAGCAGTAGTAGTCTCTGCAAATCATTTTTCTTGCTTGCTACATACTGCATTACATTCTGCTGTTTTTTTCTAGATTTCTGGTCACTCAATGTACATGTAATCTGTGGAAATTTAAACTGCAGTCACGTTGCCAGTGGTGTGACTGAAACAAGTAAAATACCTGCATTGAATACACGGCAGGAAAGTATGTGAATTTAAGTGAGAGAATTTTTTTATTATCTTTGTCTACATGACTCCACTTATAAATCAGCTTTTCCCTATGGTGATGGCTTCACAACAGCACACGCACACACACACACACACACAGAGCCTTCAACCTGGCATTCTTTTCTACAGAATAAAAGAACACCCTTTCAGGGGTCTTGATGGCATTTTCTGTAGCAGACCATCTGGGACTCGAGAGCAAGGGGTTGCATATTTTCTTTGTGAAATATCCTCCTCAGCTGCTTGCTGCTGGAGACGGAGCTCGAGGAGATTTAAAGCAGGCTACAAAGCTGAGTAGTAAAATACACAACACAGAAATTATGCCTGGGAGAGCTGCAAACAAGCGGTAATCACTGCAATTATCAGAATGGCCACTTCTTTGTGTGTATGTGCACATGATGGAAATGTTCCCCTCTTCTATTAAGGACCAAGTCCGACATTAAACCTTAATCTTAATCTTAATAATGCTCAATGCCAAGGCCACCCTCTCTCTCCAAGCATAATGAATCTCTTCACTGTATGTCTTACTTTTTCTTTCACCTTATTTTCCACTCTTCCTCTTGCACTGCCTCTTAAGTCATTCTTCCTCAGTGACTCGTAGGCTTTGTTCTCAGCATTTACAATCTTCCCTATTTGTCTCATGTTCTTTTCCCTTTCAATCATCGTCTCGGTATCTCTCCTCCAACACCTCATATCTCCCCGCTTCATCCCTACAGATCCAGCAGCTTAACTGTTCCCTGTCAGTCATGGAGCAGCTCCTGCCACAGGGCGCATTATTAGTAATATACTGAGACTATTGATTGAAATTGGGGGTTGGTGGCAAAACAGTCAGACGAGACCCAGCTGACTCTCAAAAATTACAGTTTGATGTTCAGTATCAACATTTGTGAGTAATTCTTCCTGCTATAGCCATACAGTAAATGGCAAGTACAGTATGATTCAAATTAGGCAACTAAAAGTACTTGGTTAATGTTAAAGATTATCGTAATGGTAAAAAAAACTATCAACATTTATTGTTGGTCTGAGACATAACACGAACTCTGGCCTCTGGTTTCTTGCACTCCCACTAGTCTCTGTGAATTTCCTCCATCATTCATTCATTTCTGTTTAAGCCCAAGCATAGAAAAGAATTCAGGAACACATTTGATGTTGGTGGTGCGAGCTCCAGCGTCAAGTATCGGCTTTGTTAAACTTTTACCTGCAAATTCAGAAACTGTTGACAGTGGAAGAGGTCACTACCAAACAGTCTCTCATAGACTCCTTATTCCATCACCAATGTCCATCTCAGTATCTTACTTCCATTTTGAACCATTTTGTACCTCACGATGTACCTGAAACACTGTCAGTGCCAATGCAAGCGTGTACGGTGGCCCTGCGAGCTCAACACACATGCAAATCTAAATTTGACAACACATGCGCAGCATTTAAGGCAAACTTCTCCTGTGTGGGCTCCACCCCCCCTTCCCCTCCTGCTCCACCATTATGCTTTCTACCCACAATGCCATGACTGTGTTTTCTGAAGGGTCAGTTGGGAGCAGAAAGACTTATCTGGCACAGTCCCTTTCAGCAAAATCTGTGTACCCTTTGACATATTATAATTCTTTCCTTTTAAAGTCACTTTAAGCCAGTTCTTACATCTGTGTTTAGGTTTTTATTCTACATTTAAAATCTACTCTCTCCCCACTCCCACACTGCTCAACTGCTTCACCCTTTTCACCTGATGATGATTGATTTTTTACTCCCCTCATTCAGCCTTTCTCACCAAATCTCTTTTTACACACACGCAGGACTCCAGCTTGCTGTTTGTCAGTTTTGACATGTCCATGTGCATCTTGCCTGCCAGCTGTATCAAATGGTTTCCCCCGCTGTGCCACTTAATCTGTTGTATGTCATTTTATTCAGTTTGCCTTTCATGTGAGGAGATCGCAGGGCCCAGTTGCTTTTTGTGGTAACTCCATCAAATGAAGACACATCAGCCATCATATTGTGATTAAGTGATGTCCTTTTTCACTGCCGTCCTCCAAGTCAGTAGCTCGTACAACTTGCGCGTGTGTGTGTGTGTGTGTGTGTGCGTGTGTGTGTGCGTGTGTGTGTGTGTGTGTGTGTGTGTGTGTGTGTGTGTGTGTGAAAGACGTGGACAAGAACACAAAAACAACATAATCCTGTGCAATCTTCTACACTTCCAGTCACTGTAGCAAATGAGCAGTTAATCATCTTCTGCCCCAATACTGCAATTTTCTTACAATCAGTTACATGCACTCTTCAGCCAGCCAAACTTTCCATTTCCTGTCTTATTGCAGATATTCTGAGCTCTACCAATTGTGTTGTGCTTATTAGATTTTTCTTAGAGTTGAAACTCAAAGGATTCTTTTCTTCTTGTTTGGATCACTCCCCTTGCATCTGAATTAACGTCTCCAATGGAACAAATCAATCATCTATCAAAGCACCAACTGCCCTCTCTATATCAGTTTTGACAGAAATATTTAGTAGTCTGTATTTATTTAAGAATAAGTGATTGTTTCTTGCACATACAGTGGGTACGGAAAGTATTCAGACCCCTTTAAATGTTTCACTCTTTGTTTTATTGCAGCCATTTGCTAAAATCAAAAAAGTTCATTTTATTTCTCATTAATGTTCACTCAGCACCCCATCTTGACAGAAAAAAACAGAAATTTAGAAATTTTTGCAAATTTATTAAAAAAGAAAAACTGAAATGGTCTGGAGTATTCAGACCCTTTGCTGTGAAACTCATATTTAACTCACATGCTGTCCATTTCTTCTGATCCTCCTTGAGATGGTTCTACTCCTTCATTGGAGTCCAGCTGTGTTTAATTAAACTGATTGGACTTGATTAGGAAAGGC
>JAVQJD010005156.1:0-12462 GCA_036023655.1 Nannoperca australis
TTGCCATGTATGTGTGGATGTCTCTGTGGATTTAGTGGGGTGGATGTATTTTTTTTATATATATATATATATATATATATATATATATAAAGAGAGTGAGATAGATAAAGGGACAGAGAGCTCTAGGCAGATGAAGGGAGCACATACAAGCACAATGCCCTCAGCTCATTGTGCAATCTGCAGGTCAATACAAAAAAAAAAATACAAAAAAAACACATACAACATTCCAGTAATTGAATAAGCCTTTTTTAGTGAATCAGAGCAGTGATCAAGGATGGGGGTGGGGGGGGGGGTTGTCTCTCCATCCCTAACAGCTTGCCTGGGAGGTGGCCTTTGTTTTAGAGGTGGCAGGGGTGCCCTGACACCGACCATGCGAACCCAATTACCTCGGTCCCACGGCCTGGGGGCCCGCATTACCACACTCCCCCTGGGAGGTTGACTCCATGCCAGCCTGGCAGCCAGCAAGATCCTGCTGCTGAATCACAAACAGACCACTTAAGGCACTGGCAGGCCAAGCGTTTTGGTGGCAATCTTGAGGGCTTATCCTCATCTGCATTCTCTAGATCCCGCTCAGCGTGGATGTTGATATCGAGTCGAGTCAGTCTCTGAGGCGAGCAGTGAGGTAAGATGAGCTTGGGTCCATCTGCCTAAAGCTATCCATTGTCCATAGAATAAAACTCAGTCAGGAAACCTAGGAGTACAATTTCTCTCTTTAGCAATTATTTAGTCAGAAAATTAGTGATTATAAATTATATACATTCTTTGATAATCAATTCATCTTTTAAGTCAATTTTACTATCAAAAACGCCAAACATGCATTGGATCCAGCTTCTCAGTTGTGAGGACGTGCTGCTCTTCTTTATCTTACATGAGAGCAAACCGAATATCTTTGGGGCTAAGATCAGTTGTACAAAACAAGCTATTTGATGATGTTGATATGGGCTTTTTTCACAATTTTCTGACAGTGTACATCAAACTACTGATTAACTGAGAAAATAATTGGTAGATTAATCGTTAATAGAAGTAATCGTTAATTGCAGCCCTGAGTGACAGGCAAGTTCAAATATTTCTAATGTGATGAGAATTACAAAAAGATTGTTAGGTCTAATGAATATTTGATTGTCTACATAAATACACACAGTATACTGGCCTGTTACTCTTGAAAGATAAAACAGAACACCTGCAGCCAAAAAAAGCTTGAGAGATTAATATTTTGACCTTTTATTCACTTCAGACATAATGTGGCATGGTTAAATGACGTGTCCGTGTCACCCCCCTCAGAAACAGCCGCGCATGAGCCTCATTTTCAAGTGCAACGTGCAAGAAACCACACTAGAATTACTCAAGCGTGATTTAAAGGAATTACCTGGGTGGGCAATGCATGTTCGGAGAGCGCTACACAGAGCAGGAATCAGGTCATGAATTTCAAATTTAGACAGTGGATCATCATTGGCAGCTCTGAGGCTGGAGCTGCGAGAAGAAGCTGTAACACCGGTTACACTCAGACAGAGCGCTCACTTTCAAACCCAGAGAGTACAAAGTAAAAACTCGGAGATGAAATAGCTTGAGGTTTTGATAGATTTGTTAGACGTTCCTCTCACGTAACGTCTGAAATCGTCTTCATTTAGGATGGCACTAGAGCGGCAGATATAATTAAAACCATTTTGCTTTTTAATCAATATTCAATCTCTCAGAAATAATTAACAGCATATTAAAGAGTTTACTGCCTGACAGAGCTGGATGCCTCTACATCATTAAGCTGCTGAAGCGCTGCTCTTTGACTCCTCATGTCCCATTTCACTGGTTTACTGCGCCTCCGTACAGGCTCTTTAAAATGCTGCCGGAGTCATACTGTACCTGCAGATAACAACACAGCCCACTGATAACATGCGTCGTGTATACTCTCCCACTCTCGCTGAAACATGGCTTTTAACATGTAACACATAAACAGTTGGAGCTACGCAGGTGAACGCATACGTGACAAGTGTAAGGCTTATACAAGTCGGATGAATGCAAAAGGTTCGCAGGGTTTCGAGGTTTTGAACGCATGTGGCTGAGGGGCGGCCACCTGCCATAAATCCATGCCCTTTCCCCCTGAGTGATAATGAAGCCTGCATTGAAAGTTGCACAACAACACAGCACAGAACATATTAGAGGGATTAGAAGTCACAGGTCAATAGTTTCATATTTTCTTGGTGCTCTGTCTTCTGCTTTACTCCTAGTGTCTGGCATTTGACCTCCACACTCTATCAAACACACAATGTGCAAGTCAAACACACACACATTAGCAGCCTACATACAACCACAAAGCCAGGTTGAATACAACCCAGCTAATTGATCATCTGCATGATCAAAATACTATTACATTTACAATAGAAACAAGCAGTCTAAGCAGTGTTGCAGAATACAGTACGAAAGCTCTCCAATCAGCTGTTGAATTTAACCAGCGCCGTCTTACGTCACCAAGAATTGTCTGTGTTTATACAAGCTAATACATTCCTTGCGCATTCTCCAGATGACTTCCATGGTAATTTGGGGGCAGCTTGGTTTTCGTCTACTGCTGATTTAGGAGAGAGCAGCCGAGTAAAACACGAGACAGAGGCAGTCTACAGCGCTGTATGACAAGACTAGGAACACGTGGAACAGACAGCTGTCGATGTCTATACCTGTTCTCTTCACCCAGCTCTGTTCCAGATCATTTCAATTAATTTGGTTTCCTGGAGACAATGTTGCTATTTATCCGGGTGTGTATGAGGGGGAGAAGGTAGCAGCAGTCATTGTTGGTTTAAGCTCTGCAGTCAAAATACCTCCTGGCAAAAAAAAAAAAAAATGGATTCATCACTGTTTGGTTACAAGAGCCACAATAGGTCATCACAAAACCTGAGGATTTACCATAATAAACACCAGACACATGAGATAGGCTTAGAGTTTTGGGCTTCCAATACTAAACTGACAAGGCGAGATTAAACGGTAACTCAAACTTAGTGGCACTCAGCCTCCGGTGCCTCGGAAAGAAAGGCTTTTAGGCAAACGGTGGATTTGCTACGAGCATTATTTGGGCACAAGTTACAAATTAGCTAACAACACATGTAGCGTTCAGATACAGCGGAGTAATCCAAATGAAGCAAGAACGTGACAAATTTGAGGGTTGGTGTGTTTTCCATTACAATAATATAATGATTTAAATATGCTCTTTATGAAGTTTGTCTTGGTTTGGTTCGATTTTCAAAAATAACTTTGATCTTCATTCAATGTGTAAAAAAATGTTTTATATTTTATAATTTTATATTCATAGGAGATGACAACATAGTGAATAACGGCTTAATGAAAATTTTAAATGCAGCATTAGAAAAGTGGGAATATGATGGGAAAATGATTTTAAGGCTGCAACTAACAATTATTTTCATTATTGATTATAATCATTTGGTCTATAAAACATCAGAAAACAATGAAAACCCCCCTCATAATTTGCTAGAGCCCAAAGGTAGTGTCATCAAAATTCTTGTTAGTTTGACCAATGGTCCAAACCCAGTTATTCAACTTACTATAGTGTAAGTGAATGAAGAGCATCAAATTATCAAATATGAAAAGCTGCAACCAGAGAACGTTTGACATTTCTGCTTAAAGAAATGACTTGAATGATTAATCTATTATCAAAAAGCTGGCTGTTGATTACCTAATTGATAAACTGCCTGTTTGTTAAGAAGCCCGCATATGTTTCATTTTTTTTTTTTTTTTCATTCTTCTTATATTATTGTGTGGATGTTCTGTATGTTTCAAATAAAGCAAGTAAAATATGTTAAAGAAAACATGGACATCATGAAAAAGATCATGAAAATTCAGAGCTTCATTAGCTTCTTGTGTTAAGAAAAAAGGTTGCCGACTGTTCAGAAGGGGACTTTTCCCACGAATGCACAGCATCATAAGACTCAAACCAAATGCATTGGGGTACAACATGCAAAATGCTATGGAGGTCCTTGAACTTCATTAATCCCTTTACTGTGTCAGGCAGCAGTCTGAGAGCGTTGTCAGACAGGACGAACGAGCAGAAGGAGATACTATACTACTATTGTGAAACTCTCTGTGGTGTTTCCAATGGGGAACTCTAACTCTAAAGGAGGAAGGTGAAGAAGGTGTGTGGGCAGCTGGCGCTTTATTCTGCTCTCTAGCCAAATATTGACCACGATGGGTCAAGAGTTTGCTCCCAACTTGTAAAATAGCTTGTTTTTGACATCAGTAAAGTCAGTTTTTTAAAGTTGATTAGCACCAATCGGTTTGTTGTTCAGTCTGCCTATTACTACTTTATTCGCCCATGTTTCGCATTAGGGCTGCAACTAAGTGTTTTCATTATAGATTAATCTGTGGATTATTTACTCAATTATTGGCTAAATCATTTGTTCTATAAAAATGTCAGCAAGTAATCCAGTGTTTCATCTTCCACTGCCTTTAGATTTGTTTGTCCAGCCAACAGTCCAAACCCCCAGAGATATTCAGTTTACCATCATATATAATGAAGAAAAGCAGCAAATACTTACATTTTCAGAAACTGGAAACCGCAACCGTTTGGTATTTTTGCATGAAAAGACAATTAGACAATTAATAGATGATCTAAATGGTTATCAGTTCATTTTCTGTTGATCAACGAATGTATTGATTGATAAATTGTTGCAGCTCCAGCTGGAAACCTGACAGATATTAACCTGCAGGCCTGTTTCAGCCACAATGACCTTTCGAGGGACTCGTGTATTTTACCAGCATGTCAACCGCAGGAACCTTTTGTCCAGCTTCACTGCCTGAGTTCCCCCAAGCCTCTCTCTGCTCTCAAGCAGCATCAGTGTGGAGTTTGCCATTCTGCGTATGCTTTTCCAGTCAAACACATGCCTCAGACTACAACAACTGCGTACAGGGATTATTCAGATGGCAAAAATAAAAAATAAATAAACAAACACAAGTTGTCACTTAAAAAAACACAATAATTATTATGACTTAAGATGGAAATTGCTTTAAACGTTATTGATCAACAATTACGTAGCTGACTAGATAAAAAAAAAAGGTAAAAATAAGCAAAGGTGAGCAAGTCTGAGGAATGAAACTGAAACTTAATTTCATCATTAATATAATTATGTAAAAAAATAATAAAAAACACTCAGTAGATGCTCTTTATTTTGGAAACGGGTGCCTCCCCTTTCGCTATTTTGTTTTTTCACTCATGTGCATCTCCTTTCCAACATATGTCAAACAACAAGAAAAAACAAAACCACTCTCTTTTTAATCCATTATCTGTCTAATTTGCCTAATCTTCATGGTTCCTGAAGTGTGGTGGAAATGCACTAAAAGGATCCTTTATTTCCTGAGTTAGTTCCTGACTTTGAGATCCTGGAGCTTAAAGTTTCTGTGAGCATTTGGGCAAAGGAGCCCCACGACTATGTCCCCTGAATAGTTAAAGACCCCATGACATATTGTAGGTCTCAGCTTATGTGAAGTGGCTGTTAACCTCCAATCAATCTGCAGAGCTCATCAAAAGCCTTGAGTGCTTTATTGGATATATATTGGATGGAGATAGAAGCCGGAGCATCCCAACACCGACTTGGGATTTAATACTTTATAAAGTTTGAAAAAAATCACATTGGTACAGCCACTGGACAGCCCAGTGTCATAAACCCCACAGACTAATGGGGTTTATGACACACTTGGTCAAAGCACCAATTGCCCTGTTTTTACACACCTTCTAGAAATCATTAGATGCAGTATCCAGATAAAATAAGATTAGCCTGTATTCATCCCCAGAGGGGAAAATCAGGCGTTGCAACACAAGGGATAAGAAATAAGTACAGGCAATATGGATGGTTAAATAATCTCCGGAGTGAAAACGGATTCAACTTGTTTTAAGGATTTACTTCAGTCATGTGATTGTATCTTCAAACTTCTGCTGTGATCAGAAGATACTATCACTCAGAATGTTTTGTTGCCATGATAAGTTAACATGTTCCCTCTTTGTGGAACTCTGTGAAACTCCATTCACAAACCTCGGAATTAAAATCAATAACAAGCACTTTAGGATGCTAAACTTTCAGCAGAATCCATGCAAAAGCCTCATTACATTAGCAAACAGTAATGATCATGATGCACTGTGGGTTTTTTGTGTGGGTTTTTTTTCACACCACGTCTTGCTGGTGTAAAAGATAAGGCTAATTAACGTGGCACCATTTGCATCTTTACCTCAATGTTTCAACAGCGAAGGGAGGGCAGCAGCCGCAGCGAGCTAATGAATGTTTGATTTGAGGAGGAAGACTTCCTGTCACTTCCACTGCTACTGACATAACCCTCTCCTAAACCCCTTAAATTCTGGTGCTCTGCTATCTGGCACTGCTGTCGCCGTCTCACCTTTTTCCTCCACTTTAAATTCCTGAGTTCATCCCCCTCTACGCACTCACTACCACCACCACCACCACCACCACCACCACACAGGCTGCGCTCATTACAGCGGATTTGCATGTCTGCTCCAGAGCAGTATGAGAGGAGATGAAACAGAACTCCCAGTGGCTGCCTCTGCAGAGCTTCACTCATCTGACAGAAAGAGCTCCACCTTGGGCCCCAGACACAGCTAGCAAACAAATGCAGGCTTCTTAAACAGGCCATATGCATACACGCACACACCCAAACACAAAGATACTCCACCAGAAAGAATTTACACTACATAGTTCAGTTTAAATATATCTATATGCAGGAAATAAATTGAAAAACAGAAGTCTACCTTGCAGCACATTGCTCTCCTCCCTGCGCATTACTAATCAAGCCTGCTCAGCTGAGAAGTATTAGACCACGAGTTATGTTACCGTGCCATCAGTCTACATTGCCACTGAGAAATCACACACCTAGGATAAGAGCGGTGACCATCTTTTTTATGCACGTCATGGTCTCCCAACCAGTCCTCTTGATTTTACAGTCAATTTGTGAGACAGCTACATCAGAGTGATAACTGAAAAATACAGACTAGCGTCTTTCTTTATAATCATATTATGACTAAAATCCCATATTGAGATAACTTCAGTTTTAACTAAATGTGTCCCCACATCAAATCTTAAATACGGGAGAACTTGTTGTGTTCTAAGACGTTGTTTTTTGTAAAATATTAGTGCCAACAATTTTGATTAATGGTATGAATCATTAAGCTTATTTTTTTGCTGGTTCCGGCTTTTTAAATGTGAGAATTGGCTTCTTTTCTCGGTTTTAGACTTGGTCAGATAAAATAAGCAACTTGAAGACATTATTAGGCTTCAAGGTAAATGCTGAAAAAATGTTTTGCCATTTTCTGACATTTTAATAGAATAAACAACTATCTATTACCCCAAAATAACTGACAGATCATCTATTTGCAACCAAGGATAATGTTTTAGTAAACCAATAAAAACAAAACTAATGGGATAAACATTTATTTGACTTCATTTTGTGATTTAATACATAGTTTGATATTAATTGTGTCCATAATCACTCCACAAAATAGACGATGAGCAAAGCACAATAAAGCTCTCTGCCGTCCTGGACCTTGAGAAGAGCTCTAGTTTTAATGGTGAAGAAGGTGTGCCATCCCAGAGAGCCAGAGTCCAAAAGATTTCAATTTCTCAATATGTAAATGTGTGTATGTAATTGTTATGAACTACATTAATATACAACGCTGGTGACCACCAGGTTGCATGTTTCGTTTTTGGCCCTTTCCAAATGAGGTGCTTTAGTTCTGGATGACTGTCTTGGTAAAAGTGGTGCATCATGTGCATCATGACTCACTGTGAAAGAGAATAGCAGAGAGGCCTATTGCATACAAGCTGATGACCTGACCTCTATTGTTCCCCACTGACAACAGACCTCACTTTAGTAAAACAGTACCAAGCTGCTATGACCTGAAAAACTATGATTATAAAAAGATATTTCGGAACAAACATTAAATGTTTGAAAAGTTGATTTATATGATGGCCATATTGTGTCTTGAATTATAAATCAACAAACACATTCTGCTACTATGAACAGTCTAATTATGCAGTTAGAAAATACCTTTATTGCATCATATGGACAAGGAAAATCCTACTCAGCCCACTCTGACTCATAGGTATATGATGACTTACTAAGCAGAGAGAGAAAAAAAGAGAAATTAAAAAAGAGAACTTGGACATTATTTTTGATTCAAGACTTTCAGATCCATATTCTGACAAAATTGCATCATAGATACATTTATAGACAATAGAAAACAACTTTATTACCACTAGGGTACTGTATTGGAACACATATAGGCCTAATAAATAAGGAGCAAGTGATTATTGCAAAATAAGACACAACAGGCTTAACACAAAGCAAGAGGTTGCTAGCTCCCTGTACATTGTGCCACTTATAGCTAATTGTTTTTAAGACAATCTTCTGACAAAAAAAACTGTCCAGTAGGAATTTCAACAAAAGGATGGGAAGAGGAAACAATGGTCTCCCTTTTGGAAAAACACTGCATCATTAATTAATCTACAAATGAAATCCAAAAAAAGACAAATGTCTGGGGAGTGTTGACGTCACTACAACACCAAACAGGTGAATCCCTCAAACTCAGCCGAAACTTCTTATGAAACCTCGTCATTTCCAAAATGTTGAGTTAAGTAGAGTTTTGTCATTAAGCTTTACATATTCACCGTACCTTTTTCTGATGAATGTCACAAAATAAATCTACTGTATAACTTTAGGATTATAGTTCAAATACTGTTGGCTCTAAGGAAATTCATCCTCGATCCATTTTCTAGAG
The DNA here is from genome assembly GCA_036023655.1 of Nannoperca australis. Lineage (NCBI taxonomy): Eukaryota > Metazoa > Chordata > Actinopteri > Centrarchiformes > Percichthyidae > Nannoperca > Nannoperca australis. The sequence continues at coordinate 8,780 of JAVQJD010005156.1, forward strand.
GTTTCTTAAATCAATTTGCTGGAAGCTGTGAATTTTGTGGTATGTCTGTGTATTTTAAATCCACCTGTTTAATGCACAATATTCCATGCATTACAGCAATCTGAAAAATTGGAAACTGATGCACTTTATAAACCACAGAGGCCACAGTGTTTATTATAGCTCAATATGTGGGGGAAAGGTGAGAAACAACTGATATGACAATAGGATGAGTGCCACTAAACATTTTCACTTACACACCTCTCTGTATAATGCAATACAGTTCAACAGCGCCACAAACTACATCCTTCAAAATGATCATTAAGTTGAATCAACACCTCTCTAAAACAGTTTCAACAAAAACTGAACAATATAACCTTCAGGAAGGGAGGATTTATTGCATGACTGCTGTGTTAGACCGCATTAGTTTTAGCTTGGTGGACCTAATAAACTGGCAACTGTGTACATCTGCCATGTGCGAGATATTCGGCTCGCTTTCGCCTTCAGTTTCTGTAGTGATGCACAGGACAACCTCCTCTATGCAAAAACTAGGCAGAGTGTGCTGCACACTATAAAGTAATCGTATCAGATCACAAAATGAAGCACGCAATAGAAACCTACTGAGATCAGGACTATGGTGTGTTCTCCAAATGTGCATTTGAAGCTTGAAATAAAACCCTAAATCAGATGTTGAGCTGGCGACAAAGGTGGTTCCAGTCAAGAGGTAAAAAAGTATTCACTGCCATTTGCAGCTATATTATATCAAGTTCTATTAAGTCATATTCAAGATAAGCAGTTTTATTGGTAAAATACAGTTGGATACTTAATGTCACTTTGTGTTCATGGTTGCGCACTGTGTGTTGTGTCTACTTGAAATGCATGTTAAAATGTGTCTTTAAAATTTATTGATGCAGCTCGTTCCAGCTTCAATGTGTGGTTCTATGGCAAATAATGTGTGGTGCCGTAGTGAATTTCTGGGTGTGACCAGATTTTGTGCTGGAGCCAATAATAGATTGATTTAAGTAGCACCATTAGCATCAGTGTTGATCTGTAGCCCTGGATTCTTGGTTCAGTAGAAATATTCTAGCAAACCACACAAAAAAAGCAAATACAAGGACGTGCTTTTGTAGCAGGCTGAGCATATGGTATATAGGCGATACTGTAGGTGTGGCATTGGGCTGAGAAATGTCAAGCTTGGCCTTTATAAGGGGACCAGGAGGATTTCACTGAAAGCTAAATGTGTGATAAAACAAAAAGGGAAATCAAAAAGGCTGAGTGTTGGTCAAAGTGGTTCACCACTGGGACCTCTTAAAAAGAAGCAAAACATGACAAAACTCATCAGAGAACAGACCAGATTCAAAGATTCAAAGTCATTTCAAGTGACTAAATAGGGATTATCAGGCATAAACCCAAGCAGCAATCAGCATTAACCAAAGACTTAATAATTTGTTCCTCTCCAATTATAGTCACTTTTGTCAGAGCATCATTTTGACATTCTTTGACTGGACTCGCACACAAAGGGAGAAATCAGCAGAATCAGCCTGCAGAACTTAGCTGGAGTGTAGCTGGGCTGTATGGTGCACATTAAGTCATTAAAGTCCCCATGCTCACAGTCCCTCCCTAACCCCCCACTGTACACACCAGTAACCCCCCCAGCACTAAGCCTTTCAGACCAAACGCTGCTCTGCCTTCTGCATCTTAATAAGAGGAGGGAAACTAGAAGGGAAGTGAAGGCATGGCAGTCTTTTAGAGGAAGCCGAATAAATGACTGAACACACACCCTGGGGCGGGCATGCTGGGGGGTTTCCAGAAGGTCGGAGAGAGTGGGGCCAATCGTGTCAAGACGAAGGCGGCAGACTAAAACAAAACTGACATATCAAAGCATCCAAGCCTTGTAGAAGGGAAAAGAGCAGCCAAGACATCGCATTCAACTGCACAGCTTGTTTCTGCTTCAATGAGAGACAACACGACCAAAAAACAGCAATTAGCGATTAAAGTGGAAATTCCATCCGCTGCAAAGCGCCATCTTTTTCCAATCAAAAACCAACTAAATCCACCAAACCCTGCGAGTGATCCTGCGGCCTTTGATCCCCATCCTTGTTTTCCTTTCAGGAGGTATTCAAATTGTAAACCAGGTATTTGGGAGACTGCTTCTGTACCGAAATCTTTTATCTCCCGTCCTAATCCATATAATATTTAAGAGCACTGTTCAAACTTTGCCTTGACAGTAGAGCCAAAACTCTATCATTACTAAAGCAAACTGACTAGCCCTTAAGTCGACTTTCACTGATTCATGTAGATAAACACTTTGCCTACATGTAAAAACCATAATCTCCAGCAACCTGAACAAACTGGAAATGTGCAATATAAAAGTACACAGATCGTGCAGGATTATGGGCACTTAAACAAGTTATATTTTGAAATTGGCTTGATGAGCGCCAGTGTGGCCTTAAAACTCAGTTTGCTTCTAATGAGATATCAAAGCTCAACTGTTTACTATGTCTTCTTTCCTTATGATAATGAAGGGAATCCTCTGGAGGTGGCTACCATGCTGACACAGCTTTTAGGTGCTTAACTCCAAAAATGGGTGCATTAAGTGCATTTTAATTGACTTATATTTACCCACTGTATTGTCTTGCAAATATAAAAAAGATCTTCTGGCACTCCTAGAAGACTTAAAAAGTAGGTCACTCAGTCTCCTGTGAGTCATAGATTTTGGCAGGGGACCAAGCACAGCAGGTATGGGAGGGAGAGAGAGAGCTAGAGTGTGCAGAGGGGCCTAATAGTATACCGATACCGTTTCATCAGTGTTATGAAGATAATCAAGTTTACTTACAACTCTGCATTTTGTGGCACAATGTGATATTAAGCAAAATTGGATGCAGACGTTTAGGGAATTAAAACCAGAAAACTGTGAGAGTTACATGCTTAACTGCATCATAAATTTACACACGCACATTTATGTAGTAGTCGGGCCTCCTGAGAAACATTTAAGCCTAGTAACTGCATGCAGACCCCTCTTCACTAAAGGCGGACGGATTTCTTAGATTGCAGGTCTCGTTCCTCTCCGGAGCCCAGGCCTCTGGCTTTCCTCCCAGGGCCGTGGCACCATGGCTGACCGGCTGACTTGTGGAGTCAGAAGCGGGGCCTAAGATTTCCAAACGGTTACTTTGTGAAGGCAGTGACTCAGCCTGGTCAACATCGTCAGTCACGCTGCCACCTAGGGACAACCACATCTTGAGCCGATGTGCACACCCCGGGCCCTGTGACACACACGCACCGATACTTTCTTAATTACATTGAGCAACTGGCACAGACCACGTCCCCTCAGCCACTGAGCCCCTCCTCCAGCTAACCTCTCCGCCCTCTCATTCATCCACCCTGAGGGAGAGGCATGCAGGCCAGAGGAAGTATGACTCATCTGAGTAACAAGATGCATTCTTCTGAATTCTCTACAGACGTGTTGTTTGCTAAGTGAAGAGCATAGGAGAATGTGGCGCAGAGAGAGAGATAGAGAAAAACAAGGACAATAATCAAGAGACTAACTACGTGTGAGAGGAAGAAAGAGGGATGGGGTGGGAATGATGGGGCAAGAGCGAGTCATCACTTGTGTGGGTTCCCTGGTCCACACACACACACACACACACACACACACACACACACACACACACACACACACACACACACACACACACACACACACACAC
>JAVQJD010005160.1:0-21131 GCA_036023655.1 Nannoperca australis
CCTCTGCTCCAGCATCACTGTGTGGCACGGCAGCTGCTCTGCTGCTGAGAAGAAGGCTCTGCACAGGGTGGTGAAGGCTGCACAGAGGATTGTGGGGAGCAGCCTGCCAAACACCACAGACATCTACATCAGAACATGCAGGAAAAGGGCCACCAGTATCATTAAGGACACCACCCACCCAGCAGACCGACTCTGTACCCCTCTCCCCTCAAGCAGGAGGCTGCTGAGCATCCGTAGCAGGACCACCAGACTGGCAAACAGCTTCTTTCCAGAAGCTGTAAGACTACTAAACTCTGGTGGTGCTCTGTAGCTCTACAGTGACCTGTGACCTGATACACTGACGTGCAATAACTTCAACTGCATTGCTGCCACTGCTTTTTTACTTTATTTTCTTCTTTTTATTTATGTTTTATTGTGTGTGTGTATGTGTGTGTGTGTGTGTGTGTGTGTGTGTGTGTGTGTGTATATAAATATATAGATGTGTGTGTGTGTGTATATATATATATAAATGTCTTTTAAAAGGGACCTCAGTACTTCATTTCGTACAATAGCATGAAAGTGTGACCTGTATGACAATAAAAAATCTTGTATCTTGAATGATGGCATTGTGAAAGTCACTGAATTAACTAACATGTGGAGGTCATATGTGTATAACAGGGACTGGATTTCAGATCATCATAATGCATAATATTAACCTCTTCTGTGTTGCAGGTGCTGGTCTGGATCCTGTTTGTCCTGTCCCTGTCCTATGTGAAGGTCATCATTGGGGTGATTCTGAGGGATGAGGGCCACAGTGCCCTGGTGTGGTGTGGAGCAGTAGTGCAGTTGGGCTCTATGTTTGGTGCCATATCTATGTTTCCACTGGTCAGTGTCTATGGACTTTTCAAGTCAGGTGATGCTTGTAACACTAAGTGTCCCATGTAGTGAATAAACGTGTTCAAGTTGAATACTGCTGTACAAAACTGAAATATAATTTGCGGTTATTTTAGTTGCACTGAACTCATGGCAGGCATCAGCTTTACATATTCCTACTTGTTTCAGCGGAGCTGAGAGGTAAGAGGTGTTTATCTTCAACTGTACCACTCCCTGGTGTTGTTTAAAAGATATAATCTCATCAGAGTCAGAATTATGTTTTATATGTATTTATTGACTTATGGTGTGGGAGTGCTACACAAGGCTGAAATGACACCTACATTATGAGTGTGTTGTACCACTCAAGACCATTTATTGCTGAGCATATTACACTTCCTTCTCAATCCAGAGGTCAAAACCAATTTACTTGAACATAATGTGAATTGGGTGATGTTGCTTTTATAAGAAAGTTTAGTACTGTTGGCTTTAAAATGTGTTTTAATTTGAGACAGGAGAAGGATTTGTAAATTTTTGGTAAACATGGTTGTTAAATGTTATATCTTGCGTTGTATGTGTTGCTTGCATAAAGAAACCATAAAACACCAAATAAAACAGTTGTTTTATTGCTTTAATTGTCTTGATATGTATATTATACTGCAAGGGTAGTGTGGGTAAAGTACCAGAGCAGGGTAAATGGAAGGGAATTTCTGTTGTGTGGTATCATCAAGAAATAAGTTAAAAGCACCATTTCACCCACCCCTGTGCATGCATCTCATATTTGTATAGGGTAGAGAACAGTTGTATATGTATAAATGCAGGATAAGAGGAAAATATAATAAAATGAGAAGGAAGAAATACAGTGAAAGAAAAGAAAAAGACACAGTACAACCCATCGGTCTTGCTGCATTGAAATTATTTTTGGCATAGTTTTACCATATAATTATCCAAATCATAGATGAAAGGCCAGATTATCTAATTTAAACCAAAAAATGAGACAGGTAAATTACGCATTAGTTATACTATCTGCAAGGTAATGTATCCCTCTGGTTTGCTATTGACAAAAATGGATGGCTTTATAAATACAAAACTATTTATTTGGAAATTGTTTCGTTTTTTGTTATGCTAATTAATCACCTATTTACAATATTTTTCAACTGCTTTGCATGCTTTAAAATAATTACAAATTATTTAGATTAAATCTATGCACACTGTCTTTATATAATGTGCCACTGAACAATTCATCAGCATTGGTAGCCTGCATGTCTTTAAAACCAACACTAGATGTCACTCTATGATTAAAACATCCTCATTTTAGCTGCAGTCAAGATTCAAGTAATGCTGCGGTTTTGATCTGCATGACTAAATTATAAAACAATAACTATACATTTATCAGCTCAAGTCATATTTGCTAAATGGGTCTATAATAAAACATTTAGGTCTCAGTGGCTAAATAAAAATGAAAATTTTGGATGTCCTTTGGATTATACAAAACTTTTTATCAAAGTTGTGTATGAGCACAAGGAAACTTCTCAGTCCTTGATTGGGTTTTTCCAATAAAGAAATTGCTCAACCTCAGTTTAGGCAGAGGAGTGATTCATGTCTCTGGGGTGTTTGTCCAGGTCACCAGAGTCACGTTTGCATCATATCCTCCTACCACTAAATTAGAGAGAGAGTGTGTCTTATCCATGTAGGTGTATTTATGTGTGCCTGTGTGTGTGTGTGTGTGTGTGTTTCTCTTTTATCCAGTCCATGGGGACAAATAGGAATGAGGAACTCATGGCCTGTCAGAGTCTGATTCACATCCCAGTAGTTCCTTGGAGAATATCTGGGGTCATCATATCCCGGTGTCTCATACTTCTCCTATTCTCCTTATCTCTTCCTGTAGTTTGTATGACTTATTGTGTGCTGAGTTTAAAAGCTGCAGACTTGTTTGGAATGATTTTAGCAATAGCTAAACATCTGAGTATGGAAAAACATTTTTCTGAAATTATCTAATAAATGTAATGCAGTCTTCCTTATCTCTCTGCCCCTCTTTCTCTCCGTCAGTCCAACTATTCTGATATCTTCTTTTCCCCAAGCTCCTTGTCTTCCTCGATTCATGCATATGGCAGACTTTGTGACCGTAATTTCAATTTAAAACACATGAGGGGAAATCCTAGCCCACGCTGCTCTTTAATGGGCCGTCATGGGATTGGAGTATGCAGAGAATGATTGAATTTTGTGAGAAGGCCAGGAACGATCAAGTCTCGCCTTCCGTTATGCAATCGACCATTCCCCTCTCACAACGCGACGTCTGGTTAAACATAGAGGAGAAGGAGTGGAGGGGCTGGAAACCTCAACGTCTAGACCAAACGAGAGAAAAATATTTTTTCTTCTAAATGACTCACGACTATATAAAAGAGAAACTCAGCTATCATATATAAAAAGAGCCAAATTAGATGTGACCCACCACATCAAACGCGGACATGTTGAAGTGGGCTGCTTTAAATGGTTGTAAGTGAGTCTTTTTACACTGTAATGCATGATATCCTATATTTCCTCACAAGAGGAAACATATGGATTCTATACAAAGCCTGCCATACTGTTTTATTTATATGATTGTGTCATGTCTGTTTTCTCCCTTGACTCTCCACCTTTTTGGTCCACCTTGACAATGTCAAGGTAAAAACTCGGCAACTCCAAGGCCCTGAAACTACCACTTTGTGCAAACTTTTTCACACCCACTGTGTTGGATTACACCACTGCGATGAATATCCTTTCAATGAAGCGAGAGAGACTACCTTTCCCGTTAAGTCCATTATATTCAAATGGGCCGAGCCTTTTTTCTTTTTTTCTTCTTCGCAACAAAACATAAAGTAATCAAAAGTTAAAAGCAAACACTCAAGGAGGCACTTAGCAAAAAAGAAAAGCTTTTATGATAAAACATTCATATACAGTGCAGGAGACAGGTAATCTTTGAGGATGATAGGGTTGTCTTGTGGTCAGTTTTAGTATAGTATGGCTTGGGGAGCCTTGTAGATGAATGCTCCTAATAACATCCCCGCCCACCCATCATCCAGCAGACCATCCACGCAAAACAACTAATACCTGAGTGTATTTCTTCAGTGGTGTGAAGTATGCCTTAAAGAGCTGTTGGAGGGTGCAGTAAAGTAGGGTTCATTACCTTGACAGACTGATGACAGACTGTCTGAGATGCGCACACATACATAAATACTAAAGTAAAGACTAAATAATTTGCTATCCGTGCTCCTTGCGTAACACACACAGCAGGACATTTGATATAAATCAGAACAACTCATCTACAGACAATGTTTTCTGGAGCACACTTTCTTTTGAAATCCAAATGGGCATCCAGTTAGCTTAGCTTAGCAAAAAATGTGTAAACAGGGTAAACACATATGCATTTGTCTACCATCCCCCCTAATTAAAGTTATATATTGTTTTTGAATCCTAATTAAAATTATATGATGTTTGTTTAATCCATAAAAAAAGTATGAACAGTGGAGGTTGTATGGCTGTTTATGTGCTGGACTTTTTCTTGGTTGGGCTGTCTGCGACTTTCTGTGACTTTCACTGCAAGATTTAAAGAAATATAATGTGTTAGTGTGTATTCTTTATAGGTGCTGGTAGGTGGATTTTTGTTACCTTGGGACAGAGCCAGGCTAAATGTTTTCTACATTCCCAGACTTCCACTAGCTAAAACCAATAGATTCAAACACTCCTTTATATCCGTTGCCATCTCCTTCCTTAACTCTAGGAAGAAAATATAGTTATTTATTTATTAAATTTTTCTTTATCTTTTAACTGAGTATTAGTGTTTTCTGGTCTTGGTATTTATTTATGTGTAGCCTATGTATGTGCCCTGGGTTTTATGTGTGCTAAATGTATGCATCTCACTGCTGCATAGCCAACTTAAACAAATAAAGACAAATTAAGTTATTGATTGATTTACTTATGCCAAGCTAAGCTAACAGTTTCCAAGCTGTAGCTTCATACTTATCCAAAGGAAAGTTTTTGGCTAGTCGAAATAACTTAACTTATCGTCACTGTGAGGTTGTCAGGTAACCAGTGGAGACTTAAGGAAGTTACATGTCCGGCCAAGAAATAGTTCAGCACATAACTTCCTGTAAAAAACATAACATTTCGCTTTTACACTCAAGTTTTTGTATAGATTGATTAGTGAGCTTTAGAGGTGCTGGAAGGCGGATTTTGTTACCTTTGGACTCGCTGTTTCCCCTGTTTCCAGTTTTTGGGCTAAGCTAAGCTATCTGGCGGCTAGCTGTGGCCTCATATTTACCTTACAGAAATGAGAGTGGTATTGATCTTCTCATCTAATTATTGGAAATAAATAAGCAAATTTCCCAAAATGTCAAACTATTGTTTTAATAATTTAAGTTAAAAAGCATATAAAAAGCATGACTATAGCTTCAGTGACTTCAAATCAATATTTATTGGACATTTGGGATTACAATCCCTCCTTCTATTTGGACTAATCATAACCAACCCATTGAAAAGAGAGAAATAACTAAAGCAGTGAACTTTCACTCATCCTCAATGTCGGGAAGTCAGTTTGCATGGGTTGCATGCGGGGTCAGTTTTAGGTCATGCTGGGCATCCATTAGTGGCCTTATTTAGAGTCTTATTCCTTTAAGAGGAGTGATTGGCCAGCGAAGACAAAGAATCATTACCTTTGCCCGCCCCCTCCCTGCCAGCAGTCAATAATGAGGGATCATTAAAATGAATAGATGGACATTCCCCTTTTCTCCGGATCCTTATTGCAAAATCAGTGTCAAGGGAAATGAAGATTGAGCTTGGAGAAGGCGTCTAAAAGCCTCACAGTGATTGTCGTGAACTCATCTCCAGTGCCAGGCTCCTTTATCTACTGTAAGAGTCTGCACCTGCCTGAACTCTTGACTAGCAAGGGCTTTTACTGTAGCCCATTAAGAGCATCCCTAATGTGCGTTACAACGTACTTTAACATAAACATTCTGCATATGTATCAAACATTTACAGCAAACAATGGAAGAATGATTGCTTGGGATGTCTTGCAGTTTTTTCGATGAAGAAATAGAGTTCTCAGAGTAAACTAGAAAGGGATGAAGAATACATCGACTTTGATGTGGGGAATAGAGAACTCAAGTGTTGTGATCATATAAACAGACTCTTAAAGATAATTCTCACTTTTCACATTTCTTAAGCTCAAACATCTGCCCTGCCGCAAAATTTTATAAATCCTTGCACAACATTTCACGCATCGCAAAAGAGAGAGCGAATCAAGCTGAATGATTGCAGATGGAGAATAAAAGGACGGCACAATTTTTTCCAGGCCCCATCTGGTTGCCTTTCTGAGCGTCTCTTAAAGTGTCCTTTAAAAAGGTGATTTGTCTGTGGGTCCGCAACAATGTGACCATGCCGGTGGGTCATCTGCTGGCCCTGACACATGTGAAATGGTTCCATGAAAGGGGTCAGTGTGCACCTGTGGAGACCCAAAACCCCACCCTAAACAGATAAAAAAAACACATGTAAACACATGCTCAAATGCACACACATGTGGTCCTCATCTTCTTTCTTTATCATCCTAAAGGTAATTGATAAGACGGTCTGTTTATAGACATCTGACACATGTAAAAAAAAAAAGAAAAAATCACAAAAAAGGACTCAAGGGACCAAAAAAGTTCTACATCAAATGTAGTACTGGCTTATGGGACAAATCTATCAAAGCCCCCTCAGTATGGTCAAGCAATTATCTCTTAAAGCATCTCTTAAAGCCACCCCCATGGTTCTCTCAACATGCCCTTCATAACAGAGGTATCTTGAGGATTTACTGCCTGCAGATGGCCGATGAGAGACGAGGGCAGGAGCTTCAGCACTGTGCCTATGCACTCACTTTATTAAAGCCCAAATCAAGGGCTCTGTGGGAATACATTGGAGGAGGAAGCACAGCCATAAAGACACTATAAATCTGCACAGTGAAACTCCGAAGTCGTGCCCTCTGCCAGGTGCTGTGTGCATGTGGACCCCTGGGGGCAAAGTGGCACGCGCTGCAATCATTATGTTCAGGGATTGCTCCACTACGGGGATGCTGTGGCCATCGAATGGTAGAGTCTGTTTGTCTGTCAGTTAGTCTGCCAGCCTTTCATTCAGTCTGTCAGTCAGATCATCAGTCAATCAAATCATTCAATCATTTGGTTAGGCAATCAGTGGAATCTCCATCTGAGTTCAGATACAGCTCCTTTGTGCATGAGACAACTTTATGTAACATGTGACTTTTATCAACAAACATTCTTTTTTCAGTATCCTATCAGATTTTACCCGGCGAAATCACTGAAATCATGGAATATAAAACTGCTTTATGCAAGAATTGATTGGCTGTATCGAAATTGTGCCTCCATCTACGTAGACAGATACCAGAACAGTATTATGTAATTAATACAACACTAGGGGGAGCCATCATGAAACTAAAAATATAAAATATAAATTTCTCTCTTTTGGTTTCTGATTTTTTCTCAAAAGAGAACAAGTGATTTGCAGAGCAGATATTTATTTTGTAGGAGAAAATGCAAATGCTAATTTCAGTTGGACTTTAATAACCGCCTGCAACACCAACAACAACCAGTTTTATACAGCTCAAGCAAACCAGATATAACAGGTTAGTAAGTGACCTTGTAGGCGGATTTTGTTACCTTTGGACAGAACCAAACTACCCATTTCCTACATTTTCCAGTGTTTATGCTAAGCTAATCCTCTCCTGTCCAAATCTTCATATGATATGATGGATAAAGATTCGCACCAGTTTTCCCATCTAAGAAATGCAGCTCAGAGTGCTTTAAAAATATGTAAAAGGTACAACTGTTGACCTATGTACAACAAAGTTGAAACTTTTAAACCTTTTCACTCTTACAGCTGAAAGATTACAAACATATATAATGCAATGGTGTAAAATGCTTAAATTCTACAAAATATATAGTTTCAAAGTGCATCACTGTTTCCATGTACTGTACTTTTGAACATCAGAAAATAGATGCAGGACTTTCAACAGATGTCAATAGATTTTATAGCTCCATTTCTTTTCATATCTCGGATATTCCACTGCTTTAATTAGTCTCCCTTACTTGACTGCTGCCTTGGTGGAAAATATGGCCCAGAGTCATCTCTCCACTGTGTCAAAGGGTCCAGTGCTGTCAGAGGAAGACTAAGGTAAGATGAACAGGGTGCCAGGAAAAAGGGGCGTGACTGCATCTGTAAATAGTGGGGCTATTTTGGGCTTACCACGGCCGTACAGGGGAGCACCGCCTAGGCCTGCCTTCTGTCACTATGGGGATGGGCGCTTCATAACTTTGCTGGATGGAAAAAGTCTGGAGGACTGGCAGGTGGTACACAGGAGCGTGGCACAGCTCCCATGGCGAGGAGCTGTTTCACTCAAATCTAGCCACCACTAACAATACTCACCGGAAAACACACAGGCCTCCACTTGTACTTGGCATATCAGCAGCTTGTTGCTTTTAGCCTGCTAAAGTACAGAGTAGTTTTGTTTGTATTTCAGTTTGAAACAAAAGTGGAAGACCAAATGCAAGCTGTTGATTCATTTAAGTGCACTCTTTGCTGGCAACTGCGTAGGAAAAATTGCAAAAAGTACGTACATTTTACTACTACAATACGTACAATAGTACGTACTATTTTGTAACAATTAGAATCATAATGAAGTAAAACTCAGCACTGTAGGTCAATAATTATATATAAAAATGTTTTCAGGAATCAGCATGATATACTGTTGTTTTGTGTATCAAAAAAAAGTCAGATGTCAGGGGAAAAATACAATAATTTCATCTGCTCTTGTCAATGTCCAACTGTCTCCAGTTCAGGTTTTATTAGGCATATAGGTACAGGTTGGAATAGCCTGAGGTTTACTAAGGTCAAGCTATATAACACAAGAAAATCACTCAGCCAAGTTAAAGTAAAGGCCTTGAAACTGAAGCACAGCCATATGGGCCAAGCATATAACAGTCAAAGAATGCCTTTGGTATAAATTGAGGAAAAAAGAGAAAGACTGAATCTTTACCAACTGATGTAATATTTTTTTCATACATAGTGGAATTAGTCAAGTTTCTGGAAATATATGAATCCCAATACAATTTTTTTTTTTTTTTACTTTGATGTTTGATGTAGTTGTTGTTTTACTTTAAAAATCTTTTAAAACTCAGTAATGTACTTGCTCAAATGTAAATATAACACCAAAATAATTGAGAACTTAGGTTATGCATGGTCACCATTATGCCATTTATTAATTAATTGAGAACACATTAAATGCACTTTAAACACATTTCATTTTTTCATAAATATTTCATATTAAAGAGAAATATGTTTCACCTTGTGCCTACAGAGAAAAGCATTATAGAGTTGCAGTGACCTTGTAGCCAAGAAAGAGAGAAAGGCACAAAAGAGAAACCTTATTCATACAGTTTAATCATGCTATTATACTATTTGTCCAAAAATGTATTAGGAAGCTATATTGTGAGCTACTGTCAGCTAAATTATCCCCAACATTAGTACGATGTACATGCTCCAAAAGACAGATAACATGCAAAAGAGTGCAGCTGTGTGGAAGGAGAGTCGGTGTAGGTATGACACGACAGTGGAAAACAATCTACAATATTTGGTCTGCTCTGTTTCTACGGTAAAGTGCATAATGTTTTTTGTACGGTGAGCCGCTTTATGCTAAAGTCTCCGACAGAAAAAAGGAAACTTGGACAATAATTTCACCAAAGATAAAATCCTTTGGTTTACTCAGATCAATTATTGCCAGCAGTAAGTAACAGTCCTGTTAACTCCTCAGTGGAATAACCCAAATGATGAGTAAAACCAAGCCTGTGGCATACTTAGATTATCCCTGTGCCTATTTACATGCAAACCTGCAGTGCAAGAAGTAACAGACAAACATATATTGTCCCGGAGTATTCAATAAATTCAGCAGGTAAGCATACCATTGTTCAACTGCCTTATAGCAGGGGAGAAGAAAACTCTGATACCTGCCTTTTTAAGCTCCTGTAACCCAGAACTGTTTTCACAGGATATGTACTATATATTTCTCTCTGATTGTCTGTGCATCATTATGTCATGGTTTTGGGTGGGAGGACTGGAAGGCCGGGACAGGATGAAAAAAAAGGCACTAAGGTGAAAAGCATAATGCAGGGTAGTAGAAATGGTACAAATCATATTAGGGGAAGACAAATGGAAAAACAAAAATGAAAGCTATATAGCAAACTGCATGATATAAGCATAAGGCATATATAAGTACATTTTCAAATACATGTCTATACAAAAGGATATCATACAATAACATTCAGTAAAAAGGAACAATGAGATAATAATGAGGAAGCAAGAAAAAAATACAATTCTAATCTATTCACATACTCCCTACATTTTTCCAGCCTTGTATTCTGTTTCCCTGTAAACAAATCATTGAAATGATACAAAAATGTCATATAAAAACTTCCACTTTGGGTTACAATTAACCATTTGCATTTGTGTGACTGCTGCTGTTGTTTGCTGCCAATATCACTGCTGTAAGGCACCAATTCGGTTGTTGCAGACTGACTGCACAAACAAATGAACCAAGTGATGAAGCATGACACTTATTGTCCCATTAGCTTGTCCATGCACTAACATACAGATCACACTCGAAAGGAAGATTGTCATTCGTCAACGATAGAAGTAATTCAGTCTCATTGAGCTATTTGGTCCACTAAACAACATCTGCTGTAAATTAAGGCAAGTGTAGTCTTGTACTTTGCCCCTGAAATTACTTCCCTTTTTGTAAATTTAACATTCATCTGTTAATACAAATGGAGCTTGCCAGCGATTGTCAATATGAGTCTGCAGCGAGTCTTAGAGTGAGGATTGGAGATGATGGCAACGGTGGTCGAGCGGGAGATCCTGGTCAAAACTTTATTCTTCAGCATCTGGATCTCTTGTTTGTTTGTTTTTTGTCTTCTTTTTGGCGAAGATGATGCTGTTGGGTGTGTGTGTGTGTGTTGCAGAAGACTTCTGGACATCTATGCATGAGTGTGCACGGAAATGCTGGAGAGGTCATTCCTGATGATCTCGTTTACTGTGGAAAGAAACGAGAGGTTGTGGATCATTATTAACTAGTCACATTGAATAACAATTCTGATCATTATAATTCTATAACATTTTATGTTGCGAGGTGGCAGAGGCTTGTGGTAGGAAGGTTGTCAGTTTAAATCTTGGCCAAGGCTGGATTTCCAACCAGGCAAAGTGGGCAACTGTCTCAGGGAGAGGGCAGACAGAGAATAATAAAACATGTGTAATAAAATATGCTATTATCTGTTGCATTATGGGAAGTGTAGGCTCCAGGGGTTTTGGGGACTAGGGACTGAAAGTGTCACAGGATAAATGTGTCATATTTTCTGTGTTAGATTTACAATATTGCCTCCATCCAATGTCATCACATCAAATGTGGCATTTCTTAAAGAGAGGACTTGAAACTTTGACCGAAAACGGTGTAACCCAGTGCCTTCATCCTGCAATAAATAACGTCACAGGGGACAATGCTGCACTGAATACTTGGCATAGATGTGGTCAAGTTGAAAAATACTGGATATCTGTAGCTGCAATCCAAACGTATCACTGCCGCTACCAGCCTTTAAAACCCATATCAGCCCCATACACACTCTGTTTTGAAGTCATCGTTTTGTCCTTCCTGTACTAGTTCCTGTGCCCGCGCCTTTCCCACAGTCGGGCAGACACAGATCAGTCCCCTGCCTTTATCTGCTCTGTGTTCTTTGGCTCTACAGAGGGAAGTGACTTTGAAGATGGCAAGAACCCTGAGCCCTGTGGCTCAACGCAAACAAGAAGCTCCTCAGTTATAGAGCTTGCCATGATAAAGCGGGCTGATGTAGACAGTGAGAGCGAGGGAGAGAGAGAGAGTCTGGTAAAACCACCATCCGCAGTTAAGAGCTGAGACAGGAAGTCCACCCACTCTGAAGCCCAAAGTGGGCCTGCAGTTTGTTATCACTAGATACTGTTTGGTGAATGATCCAGCATCTACACTGATCAAGACGAAAACATCACTTAGGCAAAACAACATGGGGTCCTCCATATTTCCATGGAAGGAATTTCAATGGAGTGAATTGTTATCAGTACAATGGCATATTGAATGAGACAAAAATAAATATGTAAATAAATAATACAATAAATAATGCGTCGCAGATTGCACTTTTTAAAGAACTAGGCCACAAACCTATAATAGCACGCCCTGCACTCTAAAATGTAGCCAAACACCCACCTATTTTACACACACACACTCACACACACACACACACACACACACACACACACAAACAGGTTGGTTGGGACCTACCTCCCTAAACAGGAGGAACTCCCATTGGAAAAACCCCACTTGTGCCAACACTGCTGGCTGTTTTCAATTCATTCCGAGCTAAACAGGCACTTACACGCCGAGGCTATTTTTAGCGCTGCCATTGCAGGACATAAAGGAAGTGCAAGCACATGTAACTATTAAATGATCAAACTTGTATGTTGCTGCTCTTCTCTGTTAGCCAAGGTGAGAAAACAGCTCCAGGTAATTCTGAAGGAGGTAAGGGAAAACCCAAGACCTTGGTGGCAAAAAGCCACAAGTGTACCTTTTAATTTTCTCAGAGGGAAAGCAGTGGCTTTCTTTTTTCTTTTCAGTCATTTAAAAAAAAATTGTGACGTCTCCTCCACCCACATATTAACTGCAGTGTTATTTTGAAGTGCTTTATCAACTAATATTTTCCATTGGCATGCCCCAATGATGTTCCATTCTGAAGAAACGAGAAAAAAAGGTTAAACACTGTCTTCTGTGTTTTCATCTTTGTACTCTGTCGACAATGTTAGAATCTCAGAAACAGGATGTGGCCAATTGTTACACCACAAGACAACACCAAGCTGCTATTTATAGCTGGGGGTAACGTGTGTCACTATTTAGTTGCAACAACTTCTGAGAAATGAAGACATTTTAAAGAAGAGTTGTTGAAACCTGAATGACTGATAAACACACACACAGGTAATGACTGTTGAATGAATACATGTGCACATGCTCTATTTCAAACCCTTCAGATTGCTTTAGGCAACAGTTCTTCAGACGCATTTATTTAAATCTAGTTACAAATATTTGGCTTATTCAATTTTATTTATTTCAGATCTCCAAGATCAGATGTCACAGTTCTGTCGATGCAAATTTTTGTTTTTCCTATATATAAACTCTGAAACATGAACTATAAACATGACATATCTTCATGTCTGAGTCCTCCTCACCTTCCATGAAGTGACTAGATAACCACAAATGCAGAATAAGGGAAAGCAGTCAGACATGCTCGGGAACATTTTGTAGAATTTGGCTCAAAAATGTAACCCCTTACATAATATGGACAGGCAAGGGTATAGTACACCGTCTCCTAAACTAGGCCCTGCAAAGGTAGTTTTAGTGTTTGTTTTTTTTAAAACGTGCCAGAGGGTTATTTTCCACTTTCATCATCTCTATATGCCATTGTAAAATATAATACTATGTTACACAAACATTATGCAAAGTCATATGTTTATTGTCAGATATGGTCGTAGATCAACTCTGTGTGGCCTGGCATCCCTCTCGACAGCATTTGGAACTCATTTGTTTTTTTCTTTTTTCAGTTGCCCAGGTTAATAATGGAAAGCTGTAACTGGGAGGATACCCCTCATGAATAAACAAAAACAACGGAAAACTGCACTCTAAATATTCCCCTGATGAAAAAAAGGAAAAAGAAAAACGTGCCCTGCTAGTCTTAGTTAAACAGAGTGACATCCTTTATTAGCCGTAGTGCCAGTGTAATCAGTAAACCGCAGTCCGGACCTGCCAGGACTTATACTTAGAGCTGGGCGGCTGGGAGATCTATTTCAGGCAGGTGTGAGAGTGACACAAAAATATGACTATGAATTTACTGCGATGCCAGCTGTGTTAAACAGTTCAATGGACAATACAGCTCCTTTGTGAAGTCCTACCAGTGTTTCTTGGCAGTGGCTAGTAGCTAAACCCCCGTCTCCATCGGCTGGCTGAATGAATGTTGACCTCTCTTGAAATAATCTGTCTGTATCAACTGTGATGGAAAATGATTTGCTTCTTCCTGTTAGAAGGAGTGGTGGAGTACCTCTTGTGTGCATGTTGCTTGTGCATGGCGTACATAAACAAGGTCAACTTTTATAAACTGCAACATTTTATTTAACAAAGTAACTATGTAACACGCACAGGTGGGAAACAATTTGCTTGTGTGCGACAGGTTGTCCCAGCAGAAGGCCCAGCGGGCTTTCAGACCAAAAATAGCACAGCTTTAAAAAAACACGAGGGGCTGCGTAGGTGCAGGCACGTTGCTACAGGTACTGCTGAGATGATACAATTTAAGCTAGGAAGTCCAGTTTGAGTAACATATCCATGATCCTTCACAGCTTAACAGATGCCAAAACACTGCACAGCAGTTTATAATACTACAAACCAGGATTTTACAACTGTGAAAAAAACATGGCAACAGCAGAAGTTGTAACAGTAGGAGCAGCGATAATTGAGCCAGGTTGAACTCTTTTGCTGGATACCTGTGTTGGGACTGTGCCAGTGGTCTCATTGAAATTAATAAGGAGGATTTGTTGACGCAGTCAATCTGTACATGGCATCAGTCAAACTGAGCACATTTTGCAACACCCCAACATGCAAGAACACATAAGAGAAATACATTAATTTAAAAAGCTTTAAACATGCTTGCATTTTTTGGGGCAACTTGAGGGCAGCAGAAACAAACCATGAACACAACACTGACATCTTATCACCCTTTGAGTTGATATGGCAAGCTTGTTAGTAAACAGTTGCACATTTACACATCGAGGTCTACACCAACTCCTGATGGGAATATCTGTCCTTTTGGCTGCAACATGCTTCACCATGTTTACGAGCTATTTGCTAACATAGTAACTGACTGTCTGCCACTAACTGCTGGGCAGGAAAAAAAGCCAGAAAAGCCAGAAAGGTCTGTTATAAATGACACCTCCAGGTGTCTTTGATAGGCTATGATTGTAGCCTGATAATCAGAGTCAGTTGTTATTTTGTTTTCACTTCATAATTCTGAATGTGTTTTCATGTTAACCTTTTTCGGTTTTTGAGGGAGCGGTGTCATTTTACCCCGTTTGCAGAGCAGCTATCTCAGTATTTGTATTGTCAATCAAAGAAAGAGTTGCTGTTTTTGTTCTGGCTCTGACACAGAAAGATTTTCCAACCACAAAAAAATCCATCCTATATGAATCGCTGCAACGATTAGAATAGTAGGCATCAATTCTGGAACCAATCTAAATAAATAAGATATGTTGTGATTTACATGATAAGACAAAGTTACTTTGAAAACTATGTATTTTTGACTGACATAAAAAAGAAGAAGTTACAGTGCTGCAGTTTGGCCTCCTTTTTATTCAGCAATGCAAGCCAGAGCTTTATGACGTCCTTTGGCTACTCTGAGAGTTCAGTGTGAACCTGACCTGCACTGGGGATTTAGTTAGCATTGTTAGATGGGAGTGCTGGGCACTGGGGTACGATAACAGCCGGGCTTCCTCAGAGGAACAGAGGATGCCCTATGGTCTGGTGAGACGCTGAGTCTCGAGACCTGAGAGATGCTCGGGGGTTCCTGCTGCTGTAATGTGATCTCTCCTAGCCAAATCAGGCTGGGCTAGCAATGACCTGGCAGAGAGTGACTTCACCTTCAACTGGCTTCCCTCAGCTGACCTCCCAAAACATGACCTCTGAACTCAAGGTTGTAATGGAGGCTTCCTGCCAGGGACTTCTGTTCTCACTGGGAGTCTCTTGATGCCAAAGGAATAGAGGGAACCTCCCTGAACTCTCTCACTTTCACTACATGAATAAACTGCAGGCATGTTTGGGTCAAAGACCTTCACACTGTAGCAAAGGGGTACATTTCCTATGCTCACTTGTACCTCCTGTAGTAGCACATCAGGTTTATGAGAAAGAAGATGCAGCTTCCTTCTATTGTGGAACTCAGACTCTCAGCAGCATTTGAGGAAGTGAGACTGAGTCATAGAAGCTCTTTCATGTGCAGATATTGACTGGCATCAAATCTGTGCAGGAGCTCACAGAGAGCAAAAGGAGACTCACTTCAAGACTGCCTCAAATTTAAACCTCATCTGAACTGCTTTCATGTGAAATTGATTTGGTGGGGAAGCCAAACTAAAGCTCAAACTTGCTTTAGAGAGACAATTAAATTTCCTGGTACATATTACTTTTGTTTCCCCACTACATCAAATGTTCTCTCGTTCTCAGCAGAAACACTTAATGGACAATTTGCTGCCTCCCACACACGACTCAAGCGGCTTGACGGAGAAGCTTAGACAACGTCACTTGTCTTGTGCTGATAACCGTCAGCGTCATAAATAGGGAGGGGGTCAAAGGTCAGAACACACGCATAAATGACACAAGCAGAGAAATGAAGATGGAGAGACGGAAAGAGAATAAGCAAAATGGAGGGAGACACAATCATTATTCACATAGATAAACACAAATGGAAAGAGACAAAGTGTTCCACTAATGCTTCATCATGATAGAGTGCTTCATAAATTCATCTGAACCTCACAGGTAGACAGCTTCTAATCCATCGCAGGGATCCCTTTGGGCCTAATGATGTGATGATATGTACAGACAGCCTGTTTCATCCCCACAGCTAGGCTGATGTGTGAAGCCCTGGGCTTTCCCATGTGGAAGCACTCAGTCTCCACGACTGACAGAGGAGATAGAGAGAAGACAAAAAAAAGGTGAAAGAGATGAGCAAGGGTTTCGTTTTGAAACAAAGCTGAGTTTACTCTGAGAGCTGAGGTTTTACAACTGCCCTGCAGCAGCTTTGTGGTATTGTAAAAACACTGCTGTGCCATGGGCCGCAGCCAATCATCTCGCACTGCTAAAGTGCGATGTGCAATGATGCCATGAAATTCATGATTTAGGGCATCATTTCCATTGGGGATCATTTTCTTACTCAGGTCTTTTTGTTCTCACTGTCCAGCTTCCACAGTCCAGACAAGAGAAGTGAAGAATCTTGACTCGCTCATCTTTGATTAATATTGTGCACTCAAAACAACAAGTTAAGGAGCAGCGGTGAGTGGAGCTGCGAGTGCCTTCTGGTCTACTTTATATCCTGGGTTTTGCCTCTCAGGCAACATAAGGGCTGCTGGCAAGCCCCCAGAAACTGCACAGGACCTTGGAGCCAATTTGACATTTGATGTACATCAACTTCCCAGTACGGACACTTAAAATAGAATGGGAGACGAGCATGTGAGAAAATGACCCAAAAGAAGAAGAAGAAAGGTGAGACAGAGGATACACAGCGGAACAATGAGACTATTTGCAGCAAAGGACGGGAAATACTGTGTTATTGTGTGTAAAGCAGAGGCAAGAGTTTAAACTTCAGCAGTAGCACGTAGGGCCAGAGCAGGGGTGCCAAAAGAGGAGTGATGTGATCCTTCTTTTGGAGAGCTGAAGAGAAAAGAAGAAATATAGTACGGAGTGTAAACAGTAAGTGCTCTGATGTCACAGAAGAGATTTCCAATCAATATGTCTGCTGCTGTTTTTAGACAAGGGCTCCTGGCTCAGTTGGATAAGAGAGCTGGATCAGCCTTGAGAAATAACGATGACATACTCTCTGTGCCTCATGTGGGGAGACAAAGTGAAGCTGGGCTCTAATCTCCACCTGTGAGTCTCTGATGTGCCTCATTCTTTATGGCTCTCTGTAGTCAGCTGAATCTGACATGTAGCCAAGGCAAATGACCTGACCCGGGAGAATTTGGTGTCTGCCTAGTCCAGATTAAAATCACTTGAAAATAGCCAAATTAGCTAGAAATGCTGTGATCCAAGCTTGAGAACAATAAAACAGCAGGATCCCAAATTAGAAATCTAAAGACAACAACTTTTACTGAAAGCCCCGCCACTGATGTGCTTGTTTTGGCTGCAGCGGTGCACAACCTTTGTCTTTGATCTCACATGGTGTGCTGTGCCTCTCCCTATTTCACCTCACTCTGTTTCTCTTTGTGAGCTTGCCACTTCCCTCTACTCCTCCTCCTCCTCTCATTTCCTCCCGGGCCCCGGAGGCCGCGGGTGTGCTCACTTGAGGTCGGTCTCCTGGGAGGTTGAGGGGGAGGTGTTTACATGGTTGGAGCTGCTCTCCTGTGCCCTCATCACTGACTTCTCTGAAATCGTTACGTAGTTGGTTCAGACTGTGTTGCAAACAATAACAAAAAAAAGTATATATATGTACATAATATGTTAAGGATGGAAAGATAGAACATTAATTTATCAACATTTATACAATAATCTTTCTATTTTTGAGTGCATTCATGGACAATATTGTCCCGCAATGCAATGCATGATGGAAATAAAGAAGCTTCTCACAGCTGCACAGAAGACAAGAAAAAGTGGATGGTACTCACCAAGTAAAAAGTAAAGTTTAAAAAAGTTGAATTTTTTATAAAAATATATGTGAATTGATATTAGTTGATACGAATATTATGAACATTTTGGCTTGTGAACCTTTAAAATGAAATAATATTGAATAATATGTAATACCGGTTAATGTCTTGGTGTGGACATAATTGGTGTGCTGTTCTTTTTTCCCTTTGCAGATTGTTTAATTTGAATGATTATTTTGGGCCCAAAGAGTTGAAAGTATTTTACAAGAAAACCTGTGAGAAAGACCAAAAACAATAAACTGAATTTTGATTGAGAGACTGATATGTTTTTCTTTTCTTATCTTTTTAACAATCTTGTGCCCCCTCAGACTTACACTGGGACTCATTTGAGGGGCCAAGACCCACAGGTTGGGAACATAGACTGTATAAAATATGGACGACATGACAGCTTCCGAAAAGTGAGGCAAAAATATGTTGATCGCTTGATAGTATAAATAATAAACCCCAGTCCCCTCAATGTTAGCAGAGTACATGTAAAATCAATTTGTCAACAAGTGCAGTGCAGATGTGTGAAGTGCAAAGCAGCAAAATGGAGATTTCAGTTATTGATTTTTGATTACACATTTCAGATTGATGGCTTTGAGTTATAGAGTATTTGTTTAGCTGCAGTGAAAGAATACCACAACAGAACTTGACAATCAAAGTGTTTATCAAAAGAAAACATAAAAGTGAGAAGCTAAAGTGCTTCTGACATAAAGTGTGCGTGGATGATGCAAGACTGCGAGAAATCAAAAGCTCTAGCAAGGCATAACAAACACCAAAGCCTGAAAATACACCAAATTGAAGAGAACACACTTTGTGAATGAGATGTGAAAGGAGACAGATTAAAACTCTTTGTAGGGCTCATTAACGATGGACTTATGGTAAAATAACTCAGCCATCTGATAAACTCGCTGCGATTGATTCCGAATAAGAAACGTATGCTCCCGCAGTGGCTGCTGCAGACGGCTCGAGATTTCAATGGTTCTGAAAATGGCACAAAATATGAGCATATTGAAACAATCATACTTCAGTGGGTTGCAGCCGTCTGAGTGAGAATTTGGCTGTGCACCTGCGTATAACACAATTTATGACTGCATTTGTATTGTGCTTCTTTAAATCACCTGTTGCCTGTCAGTTGTTATGTGGGATTTTAGAATTATTTTCTTTTATTTATACACGGAGAAACTGTGTCCTCTGTGTCCAAGAAGGCTTACCTCAGTGCGAGCTTTATTGTTCACTATCCATCACAGACAGAAGGCTCGGAGAGGCTGCTTCCTGTTTTTTAACGTGCGTGTCTGCTTGTGAGTGTGTATCTGCACATCATGGCCTTTGGTTAACCCGTCTGTTTTGCCATCCATGAATGCTGCTAGCAAGAGTCTTGTTCTGTAAGGATGCCAAGCTGGTCAGTTGTTCTCTCAGTTGGTCTGTTGTTTCAAACCAGATTGGTCCAGTTTGGTGTGAGGATCAGCCAGGACCCTAAGGGTCTCTAAGCAGACTCTTTTAGACTTTCTTAACTACAGCACACTGGACACTCTAGTACGGTCCTCTCGCTCAAACTGGCACTCCTAGACTCTATCTTATGGGTTGTTTTACAGCTTTGTTGTAAAACAACCCAAATTTTCCACTGATCCGGCATCTTGGTGAGCTGGACAGAGAGTTTTTGCAGTCTCCATTCTAAAAAGTCACAGAAAAGGCACTGAATAGTACACTGAAGGTAACTATATCTTAAAGAGCTCCTGCTGCATGCAAGGACACGACCTCTCTCTTTTCAACATCCCCCCTGAGCTCCAGTGATCTGACTCTGTACTGTAGCAGAGTGAGATCTGATTAACACTCTGTCTGCTGACCTGGAGAGCTGCCCTGCAACTTGAAATCCTCAACGCCTGCTGGGAATCAAAGGCACCGAGGAGGAGGTCGCCTCGGGGCACATCGTGGACTTATTCACGTAGACCAGTCTGAAGGCAGAATAGAGGCGATCTTGGCAAATGTTCCGCTTATCTCCTTTCCAACACCCTCAAACCTCACTTTGATTTTTATAGACAGACAAACTCTCGTCCATCTGGAGACGGTATAGTTTTCAGGAAACCCCGGCGGTGTGAGAGTCAGAGAGTGATAGTAGGTGAGATGGAGACATTCGGTGTTACCTGTAAATCACAGAACCACATTTTCACCTGCTTCTGTTCATGCTACTTTGAATCATACAGATTTAACAGTTGCTAGGGCTTAGGGAGCAAACCTGCCACTTAAATACCTTAACAGAAACAAGCTGCTGCTGTTTTACTCTATGATGCAGTAAATCAAACTGATTTAATTAAAATATACATGACATTTTAATTCGTGTAGTGTTTAGGAGCTGAGCTTTCCAACTCAAGCTCCCTGCAGATTTAACATGCCTGATTTACAACATAGGCAAACATGGTCTTGTCTTCAAATACTAGAAAGTCCAAAGGATTTGAGGTGTCTAACTAGAGAGTAAGTTGTCACTTTCAGGGCATAAAAACGATGTTAGCACTTTCTAACAAGGCACCCTTTAAAAAGTGTTGTAATTAATGCCTTTTCTCTTATTAAATACCAAACAGGATTGTTTACACCCTAACTAACCACTTGACTATATTCAACATTCACAATCACTATATGAATACTTAATTATAGAACACTATAATTTAGTTGTAAGCAGATATAAGAATATTTTAAGGGTTTAATTATTGTTAACAATTGTAACTTCTGCTTTGAAGCATTTGTAACTTCACTGATAA
>JAVQJD010005161.1:0-18090 GCA_036023655.1 Nannoperca australis
CCATTGTTGCCCAGTGCTTGCTCATGGTGGGAACGTTGGGTCTTTGTGTGTGTGGAAGTTGGTCTCGACCGGCTCCATGTGATTGAGTGCCCTGAGAAAACTTTGTTATGATATGGCGCAATATAAATAAAATTGAATTGAATTGAATGTCCAATTGTTGACAATTACTGCTAACAATTTTCCAAATCCAAAATCTTTAAGAAATCAATGAAGGAACATTGTATTAGCTTTTATTATTATCAGAGTTGCATTTTGCTGTAGATACATGGCAATGCAGGGTAGAATTTAAATCAGTCTGCACTCATTGCTTTATTATCATGCAACTTTGAAAGGAACTCAGCAATATCCCTATTGGCTACAAATGCATTAATCTCAATCTCAACAGTTCCTGTTTCTAGATTACATTACATTACATTTAGGCATTTAGCAGACGCTTTTATCCAAAGCGACTTCCAAAAAAAATTCTAGATGCATTGTAGGTTGTTTCAGCCACATGATTACTGATTCAAGTTTGCAGGCAGGTAAAGATTTGTGTAGGCAGGTGGAGCGACAACTTTGGCATGTAGAACATTTTCCTGTCTCTCTACAACTTATGCTTGGTACCTGAACTTCAACTGAGCTGCTCAGTGGCCAACAGTAGATAACTGAAGTTATACTGGCCAGCTCCCACTAAAATGTGTGTCACTGTATCTAAATTTGAAGAGAAGCATTTGTGAAACAAATGCATGAAGGTGTATCAACATTCGCTGGATGAATAAGGGCTCCTGGAAATGCAGCAACTGGTTTCAGTGATTGACAAGGGTGGCTGGGCTCTCTGAGTTTCACATACATGGCAGAACACATGGTTTGACAGTGTTATGCATTTGTGCCCTGTGCAAGCGTAGCATACCTATTCACTCAACTAGATTTAAAGAGGATTGCAAGGAGTTGGGAAATGTTTTCTCTGCATTGGTGAGGGTCTCCACACATTATTGTAAGGAGTGAAGCTGAGGCATGTCATGGACATGGCAGCCCTCCATTGAGACAGCATTCCATCAGCTCCAAGTATTTTGTCGATAAAAGATTTGGATTTCCTGCTCATTGAATGTGCACCAGCAATCCAATTCCACGCTGACTAGACCAGCTCCACTAAAACAACACCAGAATAAATCCTGTTTTGAGGGGATCTTGTGTCCACACAGCGATGAATTCCCATTTTTATTGCCTTGCGCTTTAGTGTAAAGTTTACAACACAATTAGAGCCTTATCCCACACTTGTATAAAACAACATTGTCATGAGTGTCCTCAATTGGAAACTAAACACAGCTAATAAAGATCTTGACTCTGGCTGCTGGCTGATCGTGTTCCAGCAATGCGTCATGTGGGGTCAGATTAGATTGCTGAAGAAACTAATTTGGATCATTTTCAACACCCACAGTGGATCACGCATAGATGATCGCACACAGATGGGAGTGCAAACTCAGCTAAAGTGCCAATACAATGTTTGCTTTAGCAGAGAGGATGGCTTTCTATGAACACACCACTATGCTGGGAGAGTATACAGAGTGTCTCGGCCAAGCTGAAAACCCTCACCTCCTCTGTGCTCATCCTCATCAGTCTTGGCGGCCTTGTAGTATGTGATGCCCCTCACCACGCCAGGCTGGTTGCCAACCACCTTGGCTTTGGCTGTAGGGTCAGGCTTGACTGGCTTCCCAGGTTTAATGACCTCTTTCTTGGGCTTTACAACCTTTTCTTTGGGCGGTTTGGGTGGGGGTTTGGCAGCAGGGGTCTTTTTGTTGGGTATTTTTACAGCCTCCTTCGTTTTCTCACCGTTAGTGTCCTGTAAACAGGGACATTCAGGTTATGTCAACACACTTGGATTGTGGGTTTTATATGTTGACTACACTTATGAATGTGTTTAGAAATGTAAAATTGTTCAACGTTACATGTAATATTCCTATTGATGATGTCTCACAGTGTGTTAACAGAAAGCATATATCATATAAATAATGCATAGGCCTATGGTACTATTGCTTCTATTAATGTTACCAATGTTACTACTGCTAGTACTATTGCTGTAACTGTTGCATCTGCTACTAAGGGCTGTAGTCAAGACCACTTAAGCAGAGTCAGAAACAGGACCAAATACAGACAGTTTCGAGACTGGAACGAGTCCAAAAAACAAAACAGTGCTGATTCAAAATTCTTCACACACTTCACATTTTGTCACATGTTGTTCATAGTGAGAATCAGCTGCAATAGAATTTTGATCACTCAGTTTGGACCTTTGGGTTTTATAAAGGAAGAGGTCACGAAACAGCGTAAATCTGCCTAAATGTTCCACTATTTACAAAAGTCGTGGTTACAACTGATAAAAAATTATATTATAGGCATAATATTATTTGCACGATGCTACAAGCTATAGTATCACTTGTTGGGGTTATTGGAATTAAGCTTTTGATGCAAGATTGACATTATTGCCTTAAGTTGGGGGTGTTAGCAGTTGCCTAATTACACATCTAACAGACGCACAACATTAACATTCTTTTGCTAGCTGTGTGTCTGCTGTTCACTCTCTTTTTAGCTCTGTTTAGGTCTCCACCAGCTCCTGAGAGAAATATCTAGCTCTTTAGCTGCTAAGTGCTCCACTATGTTCACAAGCTAGTCATTATCTTTGTCCGACTGCCGTTTGGTGCTGAGCAGGTAATGAACAGTGGGTTTTTAGAGCTTTTTTCTTAAAACAGCTGCCTGCATGCTGGAAACGAAGGTGATGAGTAGTAAAACTGAACCAAACAGTAAAGTTGTGGGCGATACAACCAAAATGATAAGCTGAAAGACGCTACAACGCTCCAAAGAGCTGAGGGTTATATTATCATATCTGTACAGTTAAATATGAAGATACCGCAAGCAGCCGGTTAGCTTAGCTTAGCATAAAGACATGATACAGGCTTATGGAAACAGCTAGCCTGGCTCTTTCCTATAGTAATCGACCTATCAGCACCTCTTGAGCTTAAAAACACAATTAGCTTGTTTTTTTTTATTTGTACAATAACTGAAGTTTACTAATGATGTATAATACTATTATACTAGTACAATATTACTAAAAACTAGTTGTTCTTCTAACCTGTGCTTTGCTCTCAGAGGAGTCTTTCTGTAGCAGCTGCAGGCTGAGGCTGGAGATCTCCTTCTTGATGCTCATCATAATGTTGGAGTAGTTGTCATATCTCTTGAACTGGCTGGTCAAGCTCATCATGCTGTCCCGAACAAATTCATTCTCTCGCGTAAGGTTTGTCTTGATTGTCTGCAAGATAGCATCATTATTATCACAGATCACTTTCAACAATGTCTCTCATACCAGGACTTTGCTTATAATGATACGAGGAAAAACATGAGCTTGGTTGCTTGCCTACCTCTTCTAGAGTGTTCATCTGAGACACCACCTTGTTGATGTAGGAGTGGACTTTCATTAGATCCATGCTGTAAAGCGTTCCCTCAAGGAGGTCCACCATAGATTGGAGCTTGTCATTCATACCATAAAAGGAAAAGAACTAGCATTATTCACCATCTCTTCAACACAAACCTGACAGATTTATGTGCCTCTGTTCAACTGGAGTAATAGCTTAAGTGCCCTCCCAAAACATTTGCTCTGATTATCACTATTGACATCCACACTCTGCTCAATTGGCAGCCGAGTGCTCTCAGTCTGGGACTCATTCAGAGTCCATCTAAATTATTATAGACCTTTCCTTTTTAGTGTGATACTTTCCTCCAGAGATATATTGGGCTAATCTATAGTTTAAAGTGGAGTCATATCAAACATCTGGAACTGCCTTTTGATTCATGTGGTACATCGCGTGCTTCTCCTGCCTGTGAAAAAATGAAAGTGTGCTTTAGGTATGCACAGAGGTGTGCTCATGCGTTTATAAAAGATGTTAGATGACAAACGCCTACAGCCAGGTCACAGAGAGTTGAAGAATGACCTTTTGTGTTTTAAATTGGAGGGACTTCGTTTCACTAATTGCTTTTCTTTTAGTTCTATATTACAAGCACTCTGAGTGAAACAAGTACTCAGGGTGTTAATTTCATTTCCTTTGTTCCTTTCTCTATTTTACAGCTTATTTTATTATGTTTGATCACATTCTATTTGTCTTTATCCCTTCTAAATATATTATATTGAGTAGCACTATTTTTGTCCTTTGTGCTTGGTTTCAAGGACTGTAATACTGTTAGGCTATCAATTGTTTTCAGAACTGATTCATTGGAGATTATTTTCGCAACCATTTAATCAATACCTGCCAGAAAATAGTGGATGAATGACCATTACAATTTCCTAAAATCCAAAGTTGCAATTTAACTCTACAGTATTTGTTTATTCATAGTCAGCAGTTTGGTCCAGAGCAAGATCCATCTCAACAACTACTGGTCACAATATTGTTAAATTTGGTCAAAAAAGGTTTAGTGACTCCCTGACCTTTAGTCTGGTGCTACCATTTCCATTCGTAAGTAACAGTACATTGGGTGTATTGTACTGACAATTGATGAGCATATTCCTGCTTTTTTATTATTTTTAGGTATAATAAATATTGTAGGGCTTCAAAAAAAAATCTTGTTAAAGATTGTAGAATGTCTGGTGTACCAGACAAAGGAAATATATTGATGAATTAGTAGAACGTCATTAATTGGCTATTCTGTATGTTTAAGTGATATTGCCAAATATTAGTTCAATTATTTATTTGGAAAAAATGTGGATTATTGGTACTTTAAAGCTCCTATTTGTAGGATTTGAACATTTCTGACTTTGGCATCTCCTAGTGGTCAAATGCACTAACAAATAATTAACAGACTGGACATTTACGTACATTTTTTTACCAACAAAACCGACAGCATCAGATTCATTTGAAAGATGTCATGATTACATAACTATTCTACATCTAGCGGCTTTAAGTTTAATCGCTCCTCACCTTTAGTAACTCGGGGGCCTGTTTCTTCAGTTTCTCCATCTTCCACTCATTCTCACAAGGGTTGAGGGAGGACGGTGGGGCCGTACACGAGCACTTACAGTCGGATCCGGAGCTGACCGTCTCCACCGTGTAGAAATCCTCCACACGCACGCTGCCGCTCCGCAGCCGCAGGCAGGCATCCTTGCTTAGAGGGCGCATGATGCACTTACAGCGACAGTCTGAGCCCTCTGATGTCATTCGAACAGGCTCGGTCTCCCCAAAGATCTGGAAGACAGAATGTGAATTTTCCAATTTTCAAAGCCAAAGAACATTTTTTGTTATATAAACTATAAACTTCCTTTCATTTTTGCATGTGCATGTTTGCATGTACATAAAGTAGAAAGTATCTTTATTGTGGGACTATTCTAAACAAGCAGCTTCAGGGCTGAGCAAGAACTGAACACATTAGACTTGGATATCAATGACCTGGATTGCACTGTATATTTATACCATAAAATATGTCTTTTGAAGCTAAATGCTTAGCTGTGCTGTTCCTTCTTCCACCGGTGAATCCTGAGTTCTTCCAGTCATCTCTTCCATTAGTCTAACCCCCGCTGGACTTCCATGAATAATAAATCTATTTCTTTATTGTAGGGAAACAAAAACAAGGGAAGGAAAGTGATCCTGAGAAATAACCACATGCTTCCCCTCTTTTGAATGTTGAATGCCAGTGTGACTCAGACGAAAGCCACAGAGACAAACATAACTCATAGGACTTCTGCATCACCAGCTGGCCTTTGGCTGCCATGTATGATGACAGAGCTTTGGCAGGCCATGATCATGGCTTACTTAATAAACAGGAAGCAATGCATGGCAGCCGGAGCAGACATTCCACACTCTTCCTATGTGAGACAAGTGCAAGCTGGCAGACAGTGGAGATCGCTTTCACACAAGAATTCAGCTACACAGATTTACTGCCTATTTGATGAAATGGTCAACTAGTGATGGTGAGTTGGAATTTTGACACTTTGTTAAAATCCACTTTCCCCTATTTGAAGAGTGGGCTACTTCAAGAGACTGAATACCTGTTGGTTAGATTTGTAAATCGGTTTTGTTTCCTTTCAAATGGTCCATGCAAAGACACAGTCAGTCTCAACACACCTAAGTGTTCTGGTTTCTATCCATCTTGATACTGAATAGTTATTGACAAATAGGTCTGCACCAATGAGCTGAGACACATAGTGCAGCTTGCATACTTTTTTGTCCCACTAGCAGCAAGACCCAAGAATGGCCAAGAAGTTCAGTCAATCATTTGGTCTGTTGGTTGATCTTTTCTTCTCTCAAACACTTTGGTCTATGACAACAAGGTATCTCAAAATATTTTGTTAGATTTCCATGTTTCATTGCGATATTCATTAATTTTGCACACTTGATGTCTCATAAACTAAGACAGCTAAGTGACCCAATTCAAACACCACCCCCTCAGTTCATGGAATGCACCTTATGGCGGGTTTAGTTCTATCATTCGGAGTCCTGACTGTTGGATCATGTGTTGGAGGAGGTTTGTACTGTCCAAACCCAAACACAAAATGGTGACCATTGCCATTTTCCAAGAGATTAAAAAGAGGTTTAACGTAAACTTAAGTAGAAAGTCGTCAGTTGTCAGAAAAGCACAAAAAAGCCAATAATCCCTAAACATTGTGTCTTAATTGTGAATATTTTCTGCTTTTATCTTTTTCATATTATTGTAAACTGAACATCTTTGGATTATTGGAATGTTGGTCAGACAAAACAAGACATTTGAATACGTCACCTTGAAGTCTGAGAATGGGATCTAGACATTAGTCACTATCTTCTGACATTTTACAGACTTTATGATTAATCAAGAATAATCAGCAGATTAATCAAAAATGAGAACAATCGTTCGTTGCAGCATAAGATTACTGTATTGTTAATGGAGAAAGTCCTTTCACAAAGTCTTTACAACTTTCCAGCAGTCATGTTCATTTGCAGACCCTGCCTACAATAAAGTGAAACCTCACTAATTGAACACATATAGGTCAATCTACTAGTTATGGGAAGTACTACTCATCTGTCTTTGAAACAGATGTCTAATATGTTCTGTGGCTCTGGAGGAGCTGTGTAAAGCCTGACACTTTCATGATGTAGTCAGGGTTGTCCCGGATTGTACGAAAAGATGCTATTGGTTGCCTTATGGGAAATGTAGGATCTGGCAAATTTTGGGATTGACCCATACCGGGGAATTAAAGTCTGGATATCTCGGTCTCTATGACCATGGTAGAAACAAAGAGTGAAGTAGGTAGTTAGAATTAGGGCTTTGTGATTTGGTCATGGTAGTTTCAATATTATTTAATGGCTTTCCATTGTTACAATTTGAACAATTTGGGGTCGTGCTTGGTTGCTAACCCTAGATTTGCAAAACTCTCAAACATGTGCGCTTGAACTGAGTGCAACAGTTTTGCAAATCTAGGGATACCATCTAGACACAACGACAATTTAGGAAGTCTTTTAGCAGGGCAGCAGCAGACTGAAGGTAAGGGGGGGAGTGGTGGAGGTGGTGGGGGCTCATTAGCGAAGGAATGCAGGCTGAGTAATGGGGGAAGGTGTGGAGGGGAGGGGAGGGGGGGTCCTGAAATGGGGCAGGACTCCTGTGTGCAGAGCCGGCCCAATCCTGACCCATGTCAAGCGAAAAGGCAGCAGGTTGACAAATCCTACAGCCACATGAAAACAGAGTGGATTAGCAGATTAAACGTCTTTAGCAGAGACTATGCCTACGGCCCTGCTGAGCTGCATTGTTCAACCCAGCCAAACACAGACTGCTGCATGGCAACATCAGCTTACGTTGCTTTAAGTTGGAGGAGTCAAAGAAATTCCAACCAGATTTACTTTGGTACTTAATGTTTTGTCTAGTCAAGAAGGACTAACACTTACCTCTCAGGCTTTACTGCAGGGGAAAGATTTGGCAGCAGCTTATCATAAAGAAATCTGAATCATTCTGCCAATCAGAGCAGCTGCCTCCTCCTCCTGTCAAATCATATGTGCTGGTTTGGCTAACTGACCGTCCAGCATCTCATGCCAAGCTGACCTACCAGCAGGAGAACAGGCAACACAATTAAGAGTGCTAATAATTAAGAGTACAGAGTATTTGACGCATGCTTTGAGCTTTGAGTCTTTGGCTTTGACCTCTCAAGTGCAGTCAAGTTTCAGGTCAAAAAGAACACAGCTCAAACATGAACTCATGTCTGCACAATAGGAGGAAAAGAGCCTGCATGCCGCAGAGAACTCTATTAGATCAACCTCTGCAGCCTTTAACAGCTAACACACCCTGACAGTGATGAAGTGAAACCCCAATTGTGCACAGGATTGCTAAAAACACAAGATGTCTTACACAATGGCTGCTGCATTCGCTAGCCTTGGAGTTAAAGTCTGTGTCTCGGTGGCACTGGCCTGTTGTATCTGCAGCCGTGTTCATATAAACAAGGATATCCTCTCCTTTTAGTGCATTGCCAGCTGATAATCGCTGGGACAACTGTGTGGTGAAAAAAGGCAGGCAGGGCAGGTATCCTGTGGCACAGCTCAAATGTTCCAACCTTCAAAAACAAACACTACAGCTTTTTGAACTATTTTCCCACAAATGCACAAAAAAAGAACAAAATGCACCATAAATAACAATTCCAATCAGTCCTAAGCTTACCATGCTTGTGATTTTAGAGGATGTTAAAATCCACATCATCTCCTGTCAAGGGTAATCAAGACCAAAACCGGGGTCCACATTCCAGTCCAAAGACTCCGCCTGATTTTTAATCTAATTAGCTGTGCTTATGATAAAGAGTCCTACTGTGCCACTGTAAAGATTAACTTGGTACAAAGGGGGAGTTCTATTAAAGCCTTCAGTTTGGAGATGAACCATGAGGCTGGTGGCTCAGACTATAAACAAAAACACCGGCATTAGCACTGGGATGTTAATTAGCTGAACACAAAGTGTATCAAGCACTTGCTGCTTTTGGGGGTACATATCTACATTCCTGCTGGGTCTGCTTATGTGTCCAGACACTCTCTGAACTTTTTAAGTCATCACAACACATCATGACCCCCCCAAAAAAGAAAAAAAAGTCTAATATTGCCCTTTATGAAACTACCCTCACACTTATGTGAAGCTTCCTCTCTAGCCACAGTAACATTAAAGAATTATGGAAAACCTTTAAATGGGTTCTCCCACATTTGATACATTTCCCAGGAATCAAATCATCAGTTTGTTATTAAGGGTGAAAATTCCTCTGAAAACACAAATACAAATCAAGATGTCACGATGGCTCCCTAATAAAATCCACATACTATAATAATCCGTTCACAAGCACAAAGAGACACTTCGCTAATTATTAGTGTGTGTCTGGTGACCTCAACTACGAGTGGAATGATAGACGCGCCAACGCCTTTTCCCCCGATGATTTGTTACAGCAGATGTTGGGAGACATTAAGAAGCCTCAGACGTTATCAGTGGTCAGTGAAAGATGCTGTGCTCCATTTAATCAGCAATGGAAAAAAAGAAAATATTACAGATTGTCAGCCAAAAAGTGGACTTTGGTAGGCAGTGTTATCTGAAAGATCAAATAGAGATGACAGTTACTAATAGCCATGTATGTAAGCTAACAGAGAAGCTGGAAGTCATTCAGAGTTGGGGGTGCTGAGAGAAAGTCAATATCATGATGTCATATTAAATTCTGGGCAAGGTTTTTTTTATTTTTATTTTACACCAGCTTTAGAACGTTTTACGCTACAACAGACAGCAAAGCAACCACAACCAAAAACATTAACGAGTAACTCCCTCTCGCTATCTGTCACACACACACACACAGACACACACTTCTGGTGATCGCATTTATGCTTCAAAAATCATAAAAGTGGTGTTCATTTGTGAGATGATCTCACTGAACAAAGTGTAAGTATCATAACATTTTCTGTAATAATCCAAAATCCAGTGGGAAAATCCCACTGGCTTTTTGTTGAGGGAACCAGGGTGATGCTCTCTCTGTCTTTTGAAATGAATTACCTTATGCATATCATGCCATGCATTTTTTGTAAGCAGAATACAGCGAGACACATGGGATCGGGTCTGTAAAAAGTTAAGTCTGCAGGGTATATGGTACTATATAAAGGCCATGCAAAATTTTGGAAATATACTGCAGACAGAGACCAGCTAAATTTGAAATTTATCTTTGATCATAAATCTCACTCCCAAGGATTACAGGATCTGCAAAGAGGGAGAAAAGGGCCCGAACTATGTAAAGACATACAAGTCTAAGAAAATGAAAGGCCAACTATGCTTTCAAATGCACCATTTGGGAACATGTGGAGTGTCAATGAGTCGGAAAGGAAAATTGGAGCCCCCTTCACACTACACACGCAGAACATACATACAAATATAAAAACAATTGAATTGTATAATTAAAAAAACAATATATAATTACTTATTTACATATATTATATATAGGTAGAGGTATGGTAAAATGTAAAACCAGCATAACATAAAGTTCCATGTCATTAATCATCAAGCGCAGTCATGTCTGAGGGAGCTAAATCTCATGCCCACAGTCTATGGAGAACAGACTAAAAGGTAATATACAGGATGCCAGACCTGTGCAAAACCCCGGTCATGTGCAGGGTCGTGTGCCTGGGTCGGATGGCGAATGTTCACCTATTCACACACCAAAAGCAGCATTGGTCTCTCTCCTTTGCAACAGTTTGCAGCTTTGTTTTAACCACAAACATAGAGACTTGACTCTCTGCAGACTGATAATGTGAAGTCATGTTGGCACAACATGGTAAACAAAATGTAATTTCATGTGCACTGTGGCAGTCGTCTACGGCTACAAGGCACCTTACAGCACCAGTAAATGAATACATACTCAGTCATCAAGCCGTGTCTCTGCGACAGAGGGCTGCTTCACTGAGGCAGACTGCTGTCTCCTCTCTATCCCCCAGCTGACCTTGCACTGATTGTCCTCGGGGTTTGTTTACAACCAAAACACGAAGCAGGTGCACACGCTTGTTCCCACGCCGCCCTCTGGTGCCCTCCATGCCCTCTTCTAAGCGGACTTTTGTCTCCCATTATGGCCACTGCCACCAGTCTGGCTACAGAGAGTGTGACTGGGCGTCTCCAGGACGAGACTGGAGCTGTGACACTGCTGCATGATGTGGATGGTGTTGTGAGGATATGTGTGGATAACAAGCTGACACGCTGAGGATTTACTGTAAAACCTTCAGGAGCCTTTACAAAGCCTGATTCTTTTATGTGGCATCTTTATTTAATTAATTATTAATATGCATATTTTTTTTTTATACTTTCGGGGGTTATTCTATACCTTTTTATAAATGAGTTGACAGTAGATAGATGACAGGAGATGAGGGGAGAGGGAGAGAGAGGGAGAGAGAGAGAGAGAGAGAGAGAACAACATGCAATGAAGATGCCTAGATGGGCAGGGGAGGTTCATAGTCGCCTTGTGCACAATTTTCGTGATAAATGGAAAAACGCTTTCACAGCCTGACAATAATGCTACTTGAGACTACTTGAGTTCGTCAATTCAGCCCTGGTCCACCCAAATCAGTGAAAGGATATTAATCTCATTGAAACACTATGGCAGAGTAATCAGAATAGACTTCATAAAGTTTTCATGAAGTCAGTTTATTTTCACCTTACAGATGTATTTTGTAAACCAGTACTAAAGTGCTATTTATACTGTGCCACTCTTCCCACCATTACAACAGCTACAATTACTATCACTACTATTACTACTTCTATACTGTCAACATTATTATTACTACTACTGCTGCTTCTGCAACTAATTTTACTCGATTAAGAGAGACCCTAATATCACACAAGTAACATGTAACAAGCAATTTCACACAATCTAGAGTGACAAACACTGAAACTACACAGCAAAACTATATACACCTGAACATTACATTACATGCATATGGGAAGGATAAACATGTCTTTAAAAACCATGGGCATTAATGTGCTACTGTAGCAGCTTCCACTCTTCTGGTTTCAGGCTTTGTTGCAGTTCATCCCAAGGTGTGATGGGGGTGGGAGGTACGGTCAAGCTGAAACATGGTCCACACAAAGCTGGAAACATTAAGATTTGCCTTCAAGGGAATCAGTGTGTATAGACCAAACCAGGCAAAGGGGTACTTTTGAGCACAGGGTATAAGAGTGTATAAGAGACTACTACTAACACTACCTCATGTTGCTTTTAACACTGTTGTAATTAATAATACTGTTGCTGATACTACGACCACATCCTATCACTACTACTACTATGGGGGGTTACTCTTCACCTACATTGCTGCCTCTGATTGGAGCCAGAGCAGACAACTGTTAACAGTCACACACCATACTTGGCCATAAATATGCGACAGAGCCTCTGGTCTTCATATATAATGTGTGCTGTACATGTGTTTTATCTTCTGGCAGTGTGTGTGTGTGTGTGTGGAGAGCTGGATTAGGCTGAGGGAGAGTGAGGGGTTACTGGAGTCCAGCAGCTGCACAAACAAGGGCAGCAAGATATTACTGTTACCCCACTGAGTGCCACCTCTCCCACATTCTGCTGGCAGCAGGCCTGCTAGCACTGGAGGTATCATTACATAAACCTATTGTTACCCGGTCGTGTCACCCAAAAGCCCTCATTGGGGGGATTACCTCGAATCATAAAAGATGACACGTAACATGAACCATCTGCTGGCTTTAGACAGAAGGTAAACATACAGGTCTGACTTGGGAAGAATGTATTGGTAAAGTCACTAATTTGTCTGAAGCAGAGGCACCATGTCACAGAACACGGAGCAGGTAAGAGGTGAAGCTGAGCAGAACAATAGAGGACGTTGCAGTGCTGTTAGGACATGGTCTTCTGTGATTAAATATGTTAATCAGCCTTTGTTTCAATACACTAATAAATGCCAGAATGTATGGGAATCCTGGGAGATAACGTGAACAGTACAGTGTGAAGGCAGCTGTTTTGTGTCTTTCCTTACCTTGCTCTGTGAAGACGCACCCTTACACAAAACCAGCATACAGGCGAAGAAGTTCGTGTATCTCCACATGTTTTCCCCTCCTGATCTGTCTGCGCGTGAAGTTCAGAAATCCAACGCGTCAAGTCACCGCATTCAGTCCATAAGGTACAGCAGTGTGCCTATTCAGACTCCATGTCCTTTGTCACTCGGGGATAATCATACAGTATGTGTCCGCCCGTCCGCCTGTCAGTCTGTATGGATGGAAGTTGGTGTGTGCCTCCTGCACCGCGCGCTCTGTTTTCAGCCAGGCGCACAGTGCGCATCATCTGCCATCCTGTCCTGCACTGATGGGAGGGGTTACACACAAACAGTCCATCGGTGTGTGTTCATCTGATCATCTATCTGTCCATCTATCTATCTAATGATAACAATAATAACAATATCTCTAACAACAACGATTATAATACAAATAATAAAACAATCGTATTAATCGATATTATTTCGGAATTATATTATACTATTTACATTTTTCAAACACTTTCCAGTCAGTGGACATAATGTCGCATATTGAATAGCGGCACTATTTGCAAGTTTAAAAGTGGTAATGAAAAGGAATAAACAATTTCAGGAGGACAGTAGGCGCGCATACACGCATTAGAAATTAAAAGGGCTTTTGGCGCCATCTGCTGGCCAATTATTACTTTCACACTTCAATCACAGCTTTTGAGTCTTGCATTTCAAATCGTAACAGAATGTCGGACACATCACAAAAGGTATGTATAATGATGGGGAACTATGGACAGATTAACTTGAAAGGAAAGAAAAATCAGCTGCTGAGTTGTTATAAAGCACAACTAACCTTAGAGTAATGCCCTTATCATATCAGTTGATATTGTGCTTTAGTAGTAGTAATGAAATTAGCACAAACAACTCCTCCAACAATGCTCCTGCTAAATAAATAAGACCTGGGCCATCGGGGGCTGTGGAGTTTCTGGGGCCCGGGGCTGTAGAGTCATCTGCAAGACATCAAGAGAAACACAATAACCTTAATCGGTCTCAACAGCAGTCACACTTTATCCTAACTGATTTCCCCTACACATCAACATTTCTATGATATTTGATTTATAATTTGTCCAAAAGAAATTACAGTGTGTCAGTAGTAGGCTATACTCATCAGATGATTTATCAGTCCATCTGTTTTCTGTAGAACACACATATAGAAATAGCAGCACTGTATTTTACAGACTATTAAAATTATAACAGATGTGGATCTTTATTCATAATAGAACATCCAGGTAATTTAGGCAATTTTTAAGTTTAGGTTTTAAGTTCATTTTAATTATACTGCCCAACAGATGAGATCAATACCATTTGCAAATCCCCACAAAATGTGAAGATCATAAAATGCCATGCGGCATAAAACACTGTTAAGCCTAACTGCTATTTGATCCAAAAAAACAACAGAAGGAGATTCTTTTATGTGCAGGCTTATATCACATGGAGTCCTCTCATCCTGTACGCTATTTTACATTCAGAGACAGTTCAGTCTGCTTCAAACAGCAGGATCAACAGGCAGCTTTCAGGTGATGAACTGGAAACTATTTATCCTTCAGAAGACAACAGCTCCGAAACATGCAGCATTTTCTGGCTGTTTTTGTTCAAAAAAAGTTTGCACTAGTTTAACCTCGGTCGTTGAGTTGTCTGTTGTAACTGTTAAAACAAGAAAACATTAAGAAATGCTAAAACATTTTATAGAAGAAGTGGCAGAAGGCTTCAGGCTACCAATACGTAAAGATCTTTTTTTCACGCATTATTACGGTGTGACCACCAGAGGGCACACCACACTCAACTATTTCTGACTGAAATAATGTTCTGTTGAACTCATTCGTTTTTTACTTGCCTCTAATGCTGAGCGTGTTAGTAGCCCAACAGTACCTTAAGCACCTCAAGCTAATTTTAGTATTAGCATTAGCGTGCTAGCATGATTTCGGCCGGTCGCTCTGTAAGCTCCTGCTCGTCAGATTCAAAACGGGACTCCGTATCCCATAATGCCCGCAGCACGATTCCAGTCCATTGCGTAATCTCTGTTGTGCGTTTGTGTTGCCTTCATGTTCTGTGGGAGTAACCGAATTTCTCTCAATTATGACACAATATATCACGGTGAGGAGTAGGCCTAATGGATAAAAATGTATTTAATTGTTTATTTAGATTTTAATTAGGACTCAGTCTTTTTCCAGACTTAAATTCAGGAAGTATGAGGATGTTCATATTCATATTATTCATATTTTTGTATCACACCCTACAAAAAGTTTGTCCCTTCTTTAAACAATTCCACAATTTTGTATTCTAATTAATTAACAACAACATGATTAGATTATGGCTCAACTTTTGTGATGGTTGAGACTATTTGGCTTTTGCTCCGGTTTTTACGTAGGCTACTACAAACATTGAATTATTGTAGCCTAATTATTGTTTATTATTATGAATGCATTTTTTATTAATTTAACTTTGTGCGTGAGTTACACAGTCTCGCTTTAACATTTTTGCATAATTTAGGCTACTTTAGTTTCTGCTCTCTAATCGGACGTAAGGACCCGCTCTCCTCCACCCACCTCACTGGCAGCGAACGCACCACCCCTGGGGGTGTGGATCCAGTTAGGCTAGTCCCCGCTGAGTGGAAGCAGTTGGCTAAATCATGGGACGGCGGTCCGAGCATTGAGCCAGCCAGGCTGAGGACAGGGACAAGGCAGTGGCAGCTTAATTCACTTCAGACTGTGCTATCACCATCACCATCACCATCACCATCACCATCAACTAGTGTGCGGGTTTTTTTCGTGGCGGCGAGAGGCGACGTCGGGCTGACTCGGGATCAGCCCATGCAGGAGGATGGAGATAGAGAAGAGGACGAGTGGGTTCGACTACCCGGAGAGAAACAACGCCAAGTCCGTTAACGGTAGGCAGACTCGAGCCGGAGCGTGAGACCCTGCATGTTCTCCCCCCCTCTCTCTCTCACACACACACACACACACACACACACACACACACACCTACACCTACTGTATAACACACTGCTTCCCTCACCCCAGAACACGGCGGCGTGGCTGCGCTCGTTCTGATCAGCGCACCCACCAGCAGCCGTGTGCGCATTTTAAATTACAGGCAGTGCAACAGTCCTCAAAGCCACTAATCAAAACTCTGCACACTTAGAAGTGAACACAGGAGCGTCAAAGCTGTGCTCGTCG
Source organism: Nannoperca australis (assembly GCA_036023655.1). Classification (NCBI taxonomy): domain Eukaryota; kingdom Metazoa; phylum Chordata; class Actinopteri; order Centrarchiformes; family Percichthyidae; genus Nannoperca; species Nannoperca australis. Next base: position 16,193 of record JAVQJD010005161.1, read on the forward strand.
TCATTTCTACCCGCTGAAAGGAAGTTCAGGCGTACATGTGTTCACAGGTGGTACCAGGGGGCACCAGGTGGCCTGGAGTTGGGCTACAGGACTATGAGGGAGCTTATTTTGGCCTCAAATGTAGTTTGGTTTGTTACCTTGTTTTGCATCAATGGGAATGATTGTCTTTATTATTCCTGTGTGTGTGTGTGTGCGTGCGGAGGGGGAGAAGCATGCAGCTACGCTTGCTGGGAACAGAGGTCGGAATGTTTTTATTTAGAGGTGGTCAGTCAGGCTCGGGGAGGTCGTAAAAGGTGAACTTATGAACTTGGAGAACGCCCTGAAGCCATTAGCTCGTTAGTCCCCAAAACCCGGCGTTACACGCGCTGCACAGGACGGAGGAGCTGCAAAGGAGATAAATGGACCAGAGGTGGACTCATAGCTGCTCCAGTGTCGGCGTCCGTCTCGCAGCTTGTAGATTTGCTGCTTACTTAATTGGAGGGAGGAGAACAAGCTTCAGCTCACTTCTTATTCTGTTTGCTTGAAATGTAGGTTATTATTTCCTCAGATGTTCCACATTGACCAGTTCCAGGCCCAAACTAAAGCCCCACAATGCCTTGCAGGCAGCAGTTTCTGTCATCCCATATACCCCCCTCCATGCGGGTGACTGAAGATTTATTGACATTTCCAAGATTAAAATTCCTTAAACTATGCCCGAACCGAGCACACTCACCGTGATTTATGTGGACATTAACACGGGCTGTGTTTTCGGATTGGTGTGTGTGTCACTTGTTTGTAGGATAACAGTTAACTTAATAATGAGCTTTATCGTGAAGTTTGATGGATTTGTCATGTTTAAAGAAAGATTTCTTGGTTCTGACACGGTGGTAATCGGTATTGAGCATTCTAGCATTGCACTTGAAAAAAAGAAAAAGACAGACAGATTAAACACATTTTGTAATTTTATTTTCAAAACCTTTGTTTTAATAAATGATAAAAAGAAGTATATGAATATATACACCAAACACTTTTATGCATAGTTTAAATAAGCACTGAAATCAGTTTGTCAATTAGTCCATTCACAGAGATTGACCTGTCACCAATTTTGATATTTAATTGGTCATTTAAAGTTGTTTATCACGCAGAAAACCTCCATCATCTCTGCTTTCAGCAGATTTGCTGCCTTACTTTTTGAATATTTTTGGCTTTTGGACTGTTGCTTGAACATATCGAGGCATTTTTAGGCATCATCTTTATTACTACTTTCTGACAATCAAAGCAAAAAAGATATTAATCAGTAATGAAGATAACTGGTAGTTGCAGGCCTACTAACCTTAAATGAACAGTTTGAAAGATCTGATGATCTCTTATGTTGTGTTTTTGCATCTGTCATGGCAGAATATAACAAGTAATCCAATACATGGATAACCAAACAAATGATTTATGGAATAAACCAATGGAAGCTGAATGCATGTGAGAATATTCACATCATCAGATGATAACATCATCAATTTAAGCAAGTTGCAAATTCACAAGTTTTGTTACTCCTAAGAGAGACCAAATTACAGTAGGACTTTTTTTATTTTTATTGAGGCATTGTCCTGAACACAGATGTTTTTCCATTTAAAAAAATCTAATAATATACAGAATAAACATTCTGGGTGAGGAAGACCTTATCACACTGTTTTGATAATTGATAAATCAGTCAAGTCATTTTCAAGCCAAAAGGCCAAACATTCTCTGTTCACTTGTGATCATTTGAATCTTTGTGACAATAAACCGTTTTATTTTTGGAAAAAAACACAAGACCTTAACTGACACCACCATGGGCTCTAGGGCTGTGACGGACATTCTCCCGATCTTGAGTCAATGAATAGAGAAAATCTAGGCGAAGCAAGACCTTATTTATATAGCACATT
>JAVQJD010005162.1:0-19316 GCA_036023655.1 Nannoperca australis
TCTTGACTCTATTTTCTATTCATTTCACAACGTATGGTGGTGAATAAGTGTGACTTTTCATGGAAAACACAAAATTGTTTGGGTGACCCCAAACTTTTGAACGGTAGTGTATATCTTCAGAACAGCAAAACTGCAACAAATTACTTTTGCTGGAAATAGTCTGGCAAAAGAATTGACAAATAATATCACCTGCGTGTTTCCCTTCAATCTAGTTGTTTCTGAAAAAGGCAGCACTTAACAGCATTCTGTCAAAGAATTGCTCTGTGTTGGGTAATTTATTTCAGCTATTCACACTGCTTGAAATGAGAAAGCTAGTTTTCTGTCCTCAGAAGATGTTCAGGTCTGCAGTGTTATGTAGTCTGCACTAAATTGTGTTTGCGCCTGGAGCACAGCAGCAATTTTTAAAAGGATGACAAAATTGTGGGGAAGTGTGTCAATCATGGTGGAAAGAAAAAGAGAGAAAAGCGGGAAAACTAATTTAGAGTTTTATATCAAGTCTAGAGACGGTGCCAGGCATCCCTGTTTATGTACTTGTGTTAAGATACGGTTATATTTTGAAAGAAAAGTAATTACTGCAAGGGTTATGTTCAGAAGGAGAGTGGTCTGGGTGGATAGTTTGTGTACAAAGTGCAAAAGCATGATTGGGGAGACTGTGCATTAAGGTTAACAAAGCAAACAGGTCCTGCCTGTGAGATGTATAAAATGTCCCTTGTGGTCTCTCACTGATGTTGGTTCAGTCGTTTATCCTGACACATCCTAACTTTACCTTCTACAAATATTGTTCCTATGCAACAATTTTCCGTATCAAAATGAGATTTTGGGGGGGAACAATGGCATTTGGGGACCATTAAGTGCACTTTTACGTATCAGACAGAACATTTTTATGTTATTAGTTTTTCAGGTATTTGGTCATAAACCAAAATATTGGACAAATTACATTTTTGAACTGATAATAGATGAAAAGAGAAGGCATCCCCAAAGTCATTAGGATTCATTCTGAGGGAGACATGAATGTATGCACCAAATTTCATGGAAATCCATCCAATAGATGTTAAAACATTTTGCTTAAAAACACTAAAACCTTGAACCTTGTGGTGGTGCTAAAGGACAGATCAGTGGGGTTCCTCCCCTGGGGACCATAAATGTCTATCCAGTACTTGTTGAGATGTTTCAGTCTGGACCAAAGTGGTGGACCAACTGGCTGGCATTGCCATCTCCAGAGGCATACTGCTAGCATGCCTTAAAAACTGTCAATGGATGCATGGCCAGAATGGCAGAATCAAAGGCAAATGTTTTGAAGGTCCATCTACTGCACCCCTTTACTCTATAATCACTATATGAATGTTGCACTACTTGCATTAGCACTGAACTGTGCCAGTGAACGTAAATTGCTAACACAGGAGAGGTGCATAGAAATGTAAAAAGTGTAGTACAACCAGTGTTTTCCCCTCCAATTGCCCTTTATCCTCACTTGTGTATTGTTGCCCTAATGCAGTGTCCAGTAAACAGCATATCAGTATTCTTCACCATATGTTGCGCCAGTTCACTATGGACAGACACTAACACGGATTTATCACAGATCCATTTGTTTTGCTTCAATATGAGACCAAAATGCAGAGCTTATAGTGATGTTTTGAAATGATATACATATTGGTAGATGGGACCAGTTTGGCTGACAGATAAAAAAGGTAGTAGAAACATACAGACAGGCAAGAAGAAATAAACAGACAGACTGAGCACATTCATTCAGTGGAGAGATCACTCTGCAGATTTTTGTTGGACACAGCTGCCCTCAAGTGGTTATTTTTTAGAAAATCAGTTTGTGTACCAAAGGCAGACTTTTGTGACAGTGTGAGAGTTTATTCAACTCATAGAAACATTTTGAGGCAGCAGGTTGTTATTGTGTTTATCCTTTATGTACACTGCTTTAATAATGTGAAAAAATGTATGTTTAATGTTAATAAAACAAATGTTAAAAAAGCTTTACTTTGATGATTTGTATATTTATTGTTTGTGTAAATGTGTGTATATATATATATATATATATATATATATATATATATATAGTTGAGTGCTTCCCCCGCTCCTTCCAAATATGTGATGTTTCCGGGGAAAAGGAGTCTGGCCTGATGCCCAGCTCCTGATGAGTCTGGACTCTGGACAGCACTTTGCAAAGTGACGCTTACAATCCGATGGCTATCAGCTTGCTCAAACACACAAACAAGCATTAAGGGACCTGGTCTACACCTGTACTGTGATTCATTGTTACAGACACTGTCAGCTTAACCTCTGATCAAATTGCTGTAAGTAATTAGTAATGAGTAGTAAAACAATGTTGTGCCATTGTTTAAGATTAGGTTTTAGGTTTGTTTTGATCAATAATTAGAAAACCATTATAAAACAATTATTCCATTATAATCTGAAAAGATTATTTCAAAGGAATTCATTCGCTTATTTGCTTTCTTGCAAAGAGTTAGTTGAGAAGACAAATATCATACATGTATTCAATATGAAGTTGCAGTCAGCAGCTGGTTAGCTTAGCATAGTACAAAGACAAAAACAGAGTAGATGTTTTGCCCTGTTTCCACTCTTTGTGGTAAGCTAAGCTAACTGGCTGCTAGCTGTAGCTTCATATTTACCCTACACACATTGAAAAGTGTGCAGTCTAAATTCGTAGAATTTGAATGAAAAAATAATAATTTCAAGACTTTGGTGGCCCGAGTATCAGAAAAGACACAAAGGGCTGATGGCTGTGGTCCAAACTGCCTAATATAAAAATATTATTTCATTACAGCTGCTTTCCTAAATTAAAAATCAATAACATTATTATGCATTTTTCTTACCGCAGTACTGCTCATGATGACTGATGAATTTCTCATTTATTCTGACAGAGAGGGGCCTGTTGTTTCCAAAAAATCAGCTTTTGACATTGCTGACTGCCTTCTGCTCATTCACTTAGAAAATTGGTTTTGGCTGGCTGATAATGCCCTGCATTTGATTAAATCACATCTTGCTGAGAAAATCAGTAGTGTATGAGGCTACTTCATTTAACTCCAGCATCATCCTAAAGTGGGGTTCCTCTAGGATCAACTGTTTGGTCACGTTTCATGATGAGTCAGTGCTTAGTTATGTTAGGGTTAGAATTATAACTGGGGTTCTTTCTCTACTGAGTTTGTATATTCTTTTGTAGCCTGTCATGGTGGTGGCTTCTTCCAGGTGCTCTTTTTTTCCAGTCCAAAGACATGCAGCATATAAATTGAAGTATGTAAATTGTCCCCAGGTGTGAAAGTGAGCCTGTCCGTGTGATTGCATTGTAATACCCAGCAATTAGTCCAAGGTGTTTTTCTGCATTTGGCACAAGAACAGAACATTTCTATGCATAGCAGATGGAATTAATTTAGCTGAAACAGCCTAAAGGACGGCTAACTGTCCTTCACTCATTACTAATTAATATAACTTTACATTTAACTGTCAATTAGTCATATTGGCTATACTTCGACATAATATTTGACCCACCACTGGACGACATACTGTGTGACCCTGGATGTAGTTCTTAGAGAAATTCTTTGGAAATGCAATCAGTAGCATTCTTCACATTCAGTGCACATTCCCTGTAACTCTCCTATTCACAGCAATGTTAGACAAAGGGGCTGTTACACAACATTGGACCCCTACAGTAAGGCCAGCTTGGCAGTCAGCCAATGCTGTTAAGATGTATATGCATACTGAGAGGACATGTTATGCGCATGCTGTGTGAAGCATGTTGAATGTCTACAGGTTGAGCCAAGCCGTTGTTCAAGGGTAAAACAACATTTTGGAAGATGATTAAATGATTTCAGCAATCAGAGAATAAACTCTTTAATTGTATTGAAGTATCATTAAGAGACTCAGACATGGTCCTTTTCATTTATGATGAATTGGAAATAGTTTTCTTGACTCCGTTTATTCTATCAATGTCTCCAATGTCTTCAATTTTCAACATAACATGAAGAGATATTATTTTCCCAGAAAAAGAAGTTGAGCTGACAACAATGAGAGAAATATCTATGAATATACACAGAAGATTAATCAAGCAACATTTGGTTTAAAGCCGCAACAAATTGTCTCTTTACTTTTTGTACAGATTAAATAAATGAGATTAAGTGGTATCAACATTATCATCTAATGCTCTGCAAAAAAACCCCAATTCTGAGCTTTTTCTACCCTGGTAAAAGTAAAATAGTTTGAAGGGACACCACATACATGTTTTATGATGTTGGAATTAAGCCTAAACATGCACTGTAGTAATAAATACATGCAAGCCAGCCAAGACCTCTGATGAATTTTCATTTTAAGGAATGTTACTCTACTGTTATTCTTTCAGATCGGAGAGTTAAAATACCAATATGTCAGTAATGTCCAGTTTCATGTGCACCTCTGTGTAAGACAACCTACGGCCACTTACTGCAGACAATGTCTGCAATGGGAAGGGGGCGGGGGGTGCACCCAGTCAACCTCCCTACACCCATTACAGTGTGATGAGTCACTCATCATGTCTGATTTAATTGCCCACTTCATGTGCAAAAATCTGTCTCACTTCCCCTCCATGTGAACTCCTCATGTGAGAGGAAACGTTTTCCCAACTCAATCATCCATTTTATATTAGATCAAAGCATTATCAGCTGTGCCCCCCAGACATGGCTACCCTGCACTCAGCGGAGTATCAGGTTATTAACAGCCCAAATGAGCAAATTATCTCTTGATCTGTGGGATCATGTTAGTTATGACGCATTTAGATTCTCAACCCAAAATACAAATTACCTTTTGACCATTTAATTATACTTGATGGGAGAAATGTTGTAAATTATAATCCTTTCCACTCATCATGTTAGTTGAGAAGCTTTTTATGAGCTGTTCGTATACAGAACTGCACAGACATTATGCATATGTGTGCTAAAAGCAGCAAGCAGTAAAACTGAGGTTATTCTTGTAGCTCATGAGTGGTGGGCTTAAGAGATTGAAGAGAAATCATGCAGTCTGACAAGTGTCTCTACAATAAATACTAATAAAGGTTACTTAAATTGTTCTCATTAACTTGTTATACACATCTGAGAGCCCTGACAACTTTTCAAAAGCAACCCATGCAGTGTTGCCTTTAGTGACGGTTTGAAATAAGACAGATTGGAAAAAATAAACATGTTATAAACATCTAGCACGTGTATGCAAAAGGTTTTGTGTAACATCAGCCATTAAATCCTCACACGAACACTGAACTTTGAACCTTCACTACTTTCACCGCTGGGGTGAATTAGGGTTACTATGTGTACACAACAGGACCTTATTTGGAAAGCTGTTGAGCTGTAGAGCTGTAGAGCGCTGCAGGGGGTCCTTAAGTCTTTGCAGGGGAGCTTAGCAAAGGCAAAAGGGCATAAGCAAAGGGATAGTTGAAATTTTTGAACAGTTAACACATTTCTTATTAAATCTGTTTAACGAAAAGGCTCATTGAGCACCATAGTTTGTTTTACAGTCCACACATTCCAGACCCCCTATGTAAATTCTTTATTAGGAAATTGAAAGTCATTGTAATGCCTGTAATGCCACAAGGTAAAAGTCCAGGTGTGAGCCTGCCTCAGCTGAAACAGGGGACATTAGGCTCTTGCTGTTTGTTACGTGACAACATTCTCAGCATTTTCTTCCTATAGAAGTGAGTGAGTGAAGAATGATATTACGCTCATGTTTATATGCTAAATAAAGCTCCCTAATTAACACCTTGTGTTAATCTTGTTTAATCAGTTGTGTAACAACAACAAGTTCCTGTTTTACGTGGCATTATTTTGGGATTTCTTGACTGGGAGCAGTTGCCTGGTAACCAGTGGAGACTCCAGGAAGTAACTGCTCCAGGCCAAGAAATAATCCAGCACATAATGCCCCATTGCAGGTAGGTAGATTTTATTACCTTTGGACAGAGTCAGGCTAGCTGTTTCCCCTTATTTTTCAGTCTTTATGCTAAGCTAAGGTTCTTGGCTTCAACATCATATTTAGCATACAGACATGAGAGTGCTATTGGCCATATCATCTAACCCTCTGCAAGGTTAGCATATTTTCCAAAATGTCAAACTATTCCTTTAAAATTATATTATGACATAGTAAATGTATAGGTTCTGTATAAGCAGCATGTAAGATTTGCAGAAACTACAAAAAAGAGCTAAAGCTGTAAACATTGGTCTCTAAAAACCACCATCATAATGCATGGGTGGTCATAACTAAACCTAAATTTGCGTACTTTTTCTTTATGTAAAATATCAGTTTTGATAAACAACATCTTGGTAATTCAGCTTGTCAGTCTATGTATGTCAAGTTCTGCTAAAATGTAACTAGTCTAGCTTACAAGAGTAGGAGGCATAAGAGCCATGTGAGCTTCTGACTCATAATGGAGTTTGAGTGAGGACCAGCTACCTGTAAATCATAAACTGTTCATTTCAATGAGAATATTCTAAGTGCAAATGAACAGACACGTAGCAAAGCAGAAACATTTAAACATGTGATGCCTATAAACTATAAATTAAGTTAATTTTAGTAGTGATTGATTACTATTTTATTGGAAAATTATCAAGGGCAAAGGTTTATGGGTCAAAGGGAGTGCAATGCTGAAACTAGTCATAGTAGTCTAATTCTACACTCCATGTAAACTTACATTTTAGTTCCTATGTATTTATTTGTGTGTATGTTACACAGTACAGAATTGTTTATCAAGTTTTGATTTTGATAAACTTACTGTGAATCTCACCTTCTCTGTCTGTTTTATTTATTTGTTTATTAGGTTTCTGCATGCTGCCTTCCTATATAGCCCATATATAACCTATTTAATTTGCTTACACAGTAATGAAATAAGGCCTGCTTGTATTTAATCACGTAAAAGATAATTCAGTTTTCTTACTGCATTGATCAGTTATGTCTCTTGAAAACGTGTTCATTCAGTGGAGGTCTTAAATGTCACCTGAAGCTATGAGATGTTCTGTTAGTACTTTCTCCCCCCAAAATTATTAATTTACGTATATTTTCATTTCATTTCAAATGTCAGATTTCTTTCAAGTCAAAGTTCAAACAGAGAATCTAGACATTTTTTATGTGGTTTATATTCCTTGAAAAAACCCCAAAACATATGAAGATTGGTTGCAACATTTACTTTCATGCAGGTTTTGTTTCTTTGAAGCCACTGTGACACTCTGATTACCTGCAGGCAGAGCTGGCTCATACATCTCCACAACAAATCATCAGCTTCCTTTCAATGATGTAATTGTAGATGCCCAGCTCAGAACGACTGCACAAAATACAAAGACTGTGTCTTATCTTAAAACTAATAAAGAAATGAAAATGTTCAAACTATTCAGGATGACTGCATTGTTTGATCTGGATCTGTTTTAAGGCCTTGTGTATTTTCTGAGGAACCTTAAGGAGTGCTCTTTATACTTTTTCAGGGACACTGCACTTCCTTCACCTCATTCTTCCACCAAGTGACTTTGACTTAAAACATTTAAGTCAGGGTCCAGTGGTTTAGTTACTATTTGACTAAATGTTAAAAGGGGAGAGTCACAATATCAAATTTTGAATGTGTTACAGTGTCAGATGAACTGCGACCGTCATCACATTCCTGAGATTCATTTTACTAAAATGGTGCTGCAAACCCATCCTGGAAGGTGGAGGTGTATAACAGCTTCTTGGTTTGACAAACCACAGTTTCAGTTACAACATGCTGATGGCAGGTTCAAACTCTGACATTAACCCATGGTCAGTGGCACACACTAAAGAGAGCAGTTTAACAATACTTTTTTGCCCTGGGGCCAGTTTCTAAGCAGGTTGTAAACACTGTTGCTGAACACAACATTTATTTTTCCAGTGACTAGAGGAGGCAATGAACTTCCCAACTCCAGGTGGTTTCAGGTACAAGATATTAAGTATTGGGTTAACTCCAGTGGTCTGTGTTATAATAGGAACTGCACTTTAACTTGTTTTGGCAGAGCCAGATACACATGTACAGGATATTCATTGAATGTTCTAATCCCATGTAGCATTTGAAGTTCAAGCTAATCTGCTACATCTGTCCCCTATGGGCTTTTATAAAAACTAATACATAATAGATTAGGGCAATACAAAATGCATGTGCAATGTTGCACCACACAGACAAAGAGAAAATACTATTTTTATTTAATTATAGATAATAATTTAATAGAGGTAGACAGTTAAATAAAAGCATAAAAAGTAATAACCAAATGTCTTGATAACCCATCATTACTGTTCACCCTTAAAAAATGTTTCAACTTGGATTTAAAAGGCTTCCAGTTATGATATATGATCCCCTCTCAACAGACAAACCCATATGTCCAGTTTTAAAAGTCAGAGATTCAAGCTTCTTCAAGCATCAATGCTTAAAGGAGGTCCCTGACTGAAAGGTCCCTTTAGTAAATGAATGTTGCATGAACCTAGTTCAGAGTGAGCAGATGTTTTTTCTATCCAATAGGCCACAGTAAAAAAAATATGTGCTCCAGCACCAAAAAGCCTTTATTTGGTGAGCAGTGAGCTTTATATAGTGGACAAAATGTATTTTTATGGCTCCTGGCCAACACCTTATACTGTACATCAAATACATTTAACGTTGTAAAGTGCTTCACAAGTGTCCTTTGACAGCTTTTTACAAACATCAAATTGGCAAAATTGTTACTTTTTTAAAATTATTTTTACTTTGCTTAAATGTATTTCATATGTCATAAATGAACATCTTGTACAAAAATGTCTTTTGTGGCACAAAATGCTTGTAAAGTGTCAAAAAAGTGTGTTTCATTTCAAGGGTTATGAATTAAGATGTAAATTTATTTACTAATGCAGCACTGAAATCACTTTATAATTATTCCAAATGCATTTTTCTCATTCAGTTACATAACAAGTGGTAACACAGCCCACCTGCTCCCTCAATATATCCAAATTGTTTTGATCTCAAACAGAAATGTGATTTTCAAATGTCTTTTATCCACATTTATGTGTTTGTGTTCCTTCCCTGTAAGTGTCAGTGTCTGTGTGGCAGCACATGGAGAGTTGTGATTTCAGCTCCAGTAAAGCTGAAGGCAGCTCTTGCGGGTGAAACATCTTTGTCAAGTTGCTGTTAATTCTGTGTCCTGTTGTGAAGTGACCCAGAAGGTTCAGAGTCTGTGACAAGGACCTGCAGGGGCCAGACTGCCCCGGTCTTACTCTGTTAGCCTGTGCCTTGTTCCTGCCAAATTCCTCATACGCAGGAATATAAAATACGGGGAGCTGGCACCAGCTTATCTGTCATTTGCCTTCCCATGCTGCTGCCTTAATACACACAAAGATGGACATCTTCCTGACACCTAAGGACAGAGGTTGAAGGGTGAAATAGAAGAATAGACATTGTGTTTGGGTCAAACCAAGTTTACTAGAGCAAGCCAGCAACCAATTAGAGGAATGGTCTCCCAGCTTCAGAGAGGAATTCACAAACTCTCATTGAAAAAAAGAGGATGGGTCTGAAGTCTTAGCATGATTTAACATCTAGTCAGTTCAATGGGTATTTTTTTGTTCCTTAAACCTGCATTGTCACAATTGGCAAACGGTTATACATAATAACCAAAATATAAAAAATGTATTCTTATTACTAAACAAATACCCAGTTAACAATTATTTGCACCCAAAGGACTTTAAGTGCTGTCATTAGAGCATTTTAATGTAATAAAAGCATGCAGTTTAATATTTTCTACAAGGTCTCTGATCTTGGACTGAAGATCCACAAATTTGAAAGCTGTATCAAATGTGAGCACTGCGGTTGTTTATCAGTTCAGTTAGAGTTTAGAGTCAGAGCACTGACGCAGCCCTGCTCTCAGGCTGAGAGGAGTCAGGTGAACACTGAATGTTTTCTGGCTGATTCACAAGCCTGAGCAGGGTCATTTCCTCCCTGTGTCCATCCCAGAGAGATACCACATTCTCGCACAAATGAGGATGCTGCTCTTGGTCTCTGAATATGAGTCAACCTCCGGGTCCCATGGTACTACGTCAATGCTTTGAGATATGGCCGTTGCAACTTAAGATTACTGAAAAATGATAAGAAAGTTGTTGTTTTAAGTCAGAAAGCTGTATAAAACGACAATATCATTTTTTGGCTATTTGCAACAATCCAAACACATCTTGTCAGTGCAGAAACTGGTGTCCTGTGGAGTTGTGAGACAAAGTTTTGGGATTGTAGGATGATGTAATCAATACAGAGAACATCCATTATTCAGAACTGGGTTCAAATCAATAAACCTGCAAATCAGTTAGCATCCATCCTGCTTTAGCGCTCTTGAGCAAGCCACTGAGTCTCCACCAGATCCAGCCTTACTGATATGAAGCTGACCCATCATCATCACTCCTTATTATCACATTACTGAAAAAAACAACAACATTTGAATCTTAGAATCAACACAAATGGAGAAAAATAAGAAATCATACATTTGCACATGTTTGATGCTTTATTTAAATTCTCATAAACCATAAAACAAGGTTAAGGCAAACAAAACATTTTAGTACACGACTCATAATCAATGAATTAAACATGGGAGAGGCTGATAAATAAAGGAAACACTTAGTTGGTTCTTTTGATTTGCCTTGTTTAGACTTGAATAAATACAAATAATTTTACTTTCAAGAATGAGTTACAGGATCGAACATGACACTTTTTTCAGCAATACAAAAGTTCCTCTTGTGAACTGAAGAGCTTTAAGATGTTATCTTCAGCTATCCTCATAAATAAAAGGCACATCACATTTGTACATAATGTTTGCCACAGCTATATATATTTATATAGCTTAAATATATTGCATATCTTGTTGCACACAATAGTATTTTATATGTCAAGTATCTGCATAATGAATGAGACTAATTTCATCAGTTTTGTGGAGCTCGAAGTGGAGCTAACATCAAAACATGCCACCAAAAAGCATCTTTGCCTTCTGTGACATTGTTTCGTCCCCATGTTATTTGAAGCTTCATGGCTTTTTTCTTCTCTAGAGCCTTTCCACACCTTTTAGAGAAAAGATTCTCCCATCTCTGCAGTGTCTCCGCCTCAGGAGACTTCATGGTTACCTTTGGCACAGTAACATGCGACACACCTGGTAATACTGTGTTATCCCTCCAGTCACACACACACACAATGTGCAACAGCTCTTGTGCAGACGGATCGAAAACGCGCTCCTCTTCTGTCACGGCCTTATTAAAAAGGAGTCAGTCTGTCTCCTGGTAAACACTGCAGACACGCTTTTCACTATGCCCTTGAACCCCAGAGGCCTCTTCGTGGTCAGCTTGGTGTCCTTCATCCTGTCCACCAGCCCGTGAAACACCATGAGCACGCTGTGGTAGTTCTCGGCCACCGACACCTCGTAGAAGTGGCAGTCTGTTTTGAGAGCCAGCAGCCAGCCCTCCTCGCTCAGCACTGTCCGCCTGTGGTGCAGGTCGCGCTTGTTGCCCACAATCACTATGGGCGCTTTGTCGGCGTTCAGGTAGTCTTTAGTGGTCTTGATCATCTGAACGAGCCTGCTGACGGTGTTGAAACTGGCCCTGTCGCAGATGCTGTAGACGAGAACGTAGCCGTCTGCCCACTGGACTTTCTTCTCAAAGAGCGACGTCTCCACAGACAACGCCTGTGAAATCAGACACTGAAGTTCATCTACAGCCAGTGTAACAAAACACATTTACTCACAGTACAAAGACACCTGTAGCTTACTTGACAGACAGAAATATTACACTTTTTACTGCCCGACATTTCTTTAACAGCTTAAATCATTAGTTTTTTGCAGATTAAGACAAAACATATGATAATCTTTTGAAATTTGATACATAATTATAGATCAAACTACCCAAAAGTGAATTTTTCTCCATCCCATTTACATGCTGCTTACACATAAAGGTATAAGTACTGATAAAACATTATTATGATATACATAATAATATAACACCATGAAAGAGACTTTTTGGCTATACTTGAGGCACATTTTGCTGAACTTTTACTTGAATTAAGTATTTGTACATAGTATTATTTCTACATTTATTTTATTTGAGGATTCTGCCACTGCTAACAGCACGTCTGATAATAGCAGCATTATTAATAGCAGGCATCACTGATAGCTACTGTCAGTTGTTTATGTCTCCTTACCTCAGAATAAGGTGAATCCCAAATATTGAGAGTGATTGCCCTTCCGTCTACCACTGAGCTGTGACTGTAGACGGATTCTGCGAGACAAACAAGTTAAGTTAATGAAAAGTTAGCTTAAGTTAAAAGGCTGCATTGCATTGATGTCAGTAAAACAGACCGGACACTTACCAATATCTCCATACTCTCCGATGAATCTCCGAGTCAAGAGGCGCACAGTCAGGGCTGAAAAACAGCAAGATTTAATGCATCACGCGCAACAGAGACTTATGCACAACTACTTCTCCCGCACAGACCTCTTTTTACCTGATTTCCCGACGCTTTCTGTCCCCATGACAACAATGTTGGCATCCATTTTCAGTGAAAACCACTGTGTCGAGTCGTTGAGCTCCACGTGAGTTGGAGGAGGCTGCTGCCGGCTCAGAGCACTTATAGCAGACAGGTGGGCGGGGTTAGCAAATCACCCATAACAACAACAGCAATAATTCAATGACGTCTCCCTCACGTGGTCGGCCTCACTCGCCCGTCTGTGGCAGGAGCCCGTTCGAGTGAGCAGGTGACTAAATAAAGAATTATTATTTTCTCGGTATCGTTTGAGTATTATATTGATTTTCCTGTGACATTTTAAGAAAACCAGTGGTGAGTAGGCTACATTTAGTCAATTAAAGGCTTATTTGCACTTTACTTAAGTATTTCCTTTTCATTCACACTCTTTACTTTTTCTCTGCTACAATTCAGAGGTAAATGTTGCACGTTTTACTCCACATTTACTCTACATTTATCTGACAGTGACTTTGCAAATTAAGAATTTACACATAAAAATAGGATCAGGTTGCTCCACCTCAATCAACTGCATCCTTAAAATGTTGCTTACACGTCCATCAGGAGGCTAATAATCTGATTATATACTATATAATAATAACACTCACAGGGGTCATTTTTCGGCATTGAGTACTTTTACTTTTGATTCTTCAAGTAAATTATGATGATAAACCTTTATTTAAGTAGCATTTGTAATGCTTTGTACTTGTAATTGAATATTTTACACTTTGACGTTGCAACTTTTTACTTAACCAACACTCAATAAAAATGTATATACATATAAATTGCTCTAAAGCTAAAAGTGTATCTGTTATATGGCTGTAAAATGTAATCTAAAGGTGAAATAAGTAATTTATAGTATTTGACTAAATTACTAGAGGTCTAGTCACACATGCAATCAATGAGTTTGTCTTACAGATAAAAATAGGCATGTTGTGTTCCTAACTTAAAATAACAAAAATATGTGCCTATTTTAAAGCTGTATTTACTTACTGATGTAAATAAAAATTCAACAACACCAGAAAGCATAAATTATTTTTATGCTTTTAGCACTTTTTTTGTTTGATCTTGTTTGTTTAGGTCTTTTTTATCAACTTCAATAAAGGCTCTTTCAATTTGCTGCTGTAATATTATTAGCAACCACAAGGGGACGGTATATTCTAATAAACGTCTCCCACAAACGGATTACTTTGTTATGCTTCCTGGAGCCAAAAAAAGGCAGAGGAGGCAGGCGGGCACTGATTGGCAGAACAGAAACAGACCCTCAGATAATTGGCTGTTTGTAACGCACCCGCCTTTGTGTGTGTGTGTGTGTGTGTGTGTGTGTGTGTGTTTGATTAAGTGTGAGTTTTATCTTCTAGCTATCTTTTACAGCTTTACATACTCCTCTGGGGGCTACAATTCCCAGTTTTAGTCTGATTCCTCCCAGTAACCTGGTTTCTTGTGTGCATGTAAATGGCAAATACTACTATGTAAAAATCACACAAGATCAAGTCGGGTATAATTTTAAGATACACCTGATCTAAAAACATGTTGGGTTTTTTTAACAGTCTTGTTGTAAGACAAGCTCCTAAGTCTGAACTTATCATTATAAGAGGTGTTGACGAATGCGGCTTAGTAACAACTAACAGATAAATAAGGACATGATGTATACAATTATGTTCATGAAATATATGCACATGTGGGTTATCATAAACAAATGCCTCATAATTAGTATAATGTTCATACAATTTAAAAGACATGATGCGCATAACTCTAAAACGAAAAACAAATCAATTAAAAACTATTCACAGTTGACAGTTTGAATGTTTATCATCAAGTCACGATGCTTTTTAATGATTTGAATTAACCAGTCCTCACATTTCCCAAGCTGTCAGCATCAACGACCTTTATCGTCATGACACGTCTGTGTGAAATTCATCAGAGATATCAGAGGCACATTAAGTTTCCCGGCCAGTGAAAGTGCCACACTCATGAAAATTCATATTGTCCAGCTGCAGGGATATTACAGTGGTGAGAAATGTTTTTGGTCTCAAGGCATACAATTGAAAAGGAAATAAACCCAAAACAAATTAATATGTGACCAAATTAGGGAAATTAATATATACATATTTATTTAGTACTTCCAGAATGATGTAGTTGTCTCGTAACAGTCTCTTAAATCTTCTGTGTCACAATTAAACCTGATTTATCTTAAAAATGCCTAACAACACAACAGAGATTTAGCTTTAGAGAATTACATGATTTTACTTCTTTATACTTTTAAAGCTCTATTGTTTTGTAACTCTTCTTGTCACGTCAGTCAAGATAATCGTTTCCAAAGGGAGAAAATGATGTTAAATAACAAACTTCACTGCCAAGACATTGAATTTAGTCACAATAAGTGACAGAACTTTTGAAAATGTGTTGATGTTGTACGAGGCCGCTCAGACTTCTCTGTGTGTGGCGTGTAAGTGACGACTAAGCAAGCTGAAATTTTACTCCACCAAACTGGAGGTCCTGTATGACCGTTCCTAGCATGTGACGTATAAAATGAACATGTTGTGACTGATGTAGGACCACAAACTATTTTAAATATGTAATTTTAAGGATGTGATGAAGCAAAATATCTTTTTCTTGCATGTTCCATAATTCATTTACATCCCTCAGTGTTTAAATGTCCAAGAGAGACATTTAGGGGGTTTAATCATTTCAAAAGAGCCAGGTATTATTGTAGGTATTTAGGTTAATACCAAACATATTTATTAGTACATTAAAATGCATATTTCTAATAATAATTTAGAGGAATAAAGACACCAGTCTCTGCAACATTCAGAAGTACAGTAGTTATATACTCCCAACAAGGTCTTTTCATCCAAAGCTGTTTCACAGGAAGCTGCTTCAGCTGTGTGTGCTTATTCAAATAAAGCTTCTTACGGACTTAACTTACACTCACTATACGCGTGTGATAATTCCACTTTTCCCTGCTTCAGGGCTGCGATAAAGAAATAAACTGAAAACCATCCTCCCAATAAAAGACGTCAGATGGCAGGCTTTATTTAAATTTATCCTTGAGTTGCAATTCCATTTGAAATGTGGCATAGAGAAGGAGAAGACTTGAACTGAAGTGAGGCAGTAGGACGATGCTCAGAAATATGTTACATTACATTTATTGTAATATTCATCTTATTTCAAAGCTATTAGGCAATATAAGTGTGTTAAAGGTATAGAAGATATTCAGTTTCAACATATTTAAAGTCTGGAGAGCCTTAGTTTGTGAGATGGTTCATACCCTCTGAAAACACTTCCCGAGATGATGAAGAACACTGACTGAAGTCGAACCCTAATGCTCAGGGTTTCTCACCTATATCGGTTTAGTTGGAATATGGCTTTTCTTTCTTTCTTTGCTTTTCTTTTTTTGCAGCCTATAGGCTAGATGATTTCTTTCCACTAGGTTCATGTTCATGTCATAAACACTGGTGAACATAAAGGCAAAAGTGTTGTTTTGTTTATAGTGTTCTGTGCTCTGTTTTATTGTCACAGTGTTATTTGACTGTTTTGGCTGCTTGGGGGCAGCAAAGCAGGCTGTTAATACAACAATGCATCAGCAAAAGGATTCCTATTTGAACATGCAGCATTAGAAGCATTGCTTAGGACTCAACTTCCTATTAGCTATGTTTTGGTCGCCATCTCCTGAGGCAAATATCTGTCTGTGTAGCTGCTAAATGTTCCTCTATGTTCACCATCTAGTTGCTAACTGTGTATGTCTCTCCTTTGTTGCTGAGCAGGAAGTGTTTGGAGGGTTTATTAAAACTTTAACAGCTTCCTGCAAAAACAAATAAAGTCAGATGAAAATTCTTTGTGGGTTCATCACTGCATGTGATCTCTTTCACATTACACATTACACACACAGATTCTCTATTGACAAAAAAACAAGACCAAGAGTCTACAGCCATGTGAGCAGCTTTGTGAGGCTGCACTTAGGAACAGTGGTGCTTTGTGCTAAATGCTAACGTCAGCATGCTATGCTTTTTGTTTAGAAGGTATGATGTTTACCATGTTCAGCATCTCAGTTAAGTGTGTTAGCATGCTAACATTTGTTAATTAGCACTGAACACAAAGTACACTGAGGCTGATGGGAATGTCATTAGTTACAATGATGAGAGGAACATAAATGTCTGTACCTAATTCAACCCACCCATTGGTTTTTGAGACTTTTTAATACTTTTCTCTCAAAACAACAAATGTCAATGGTGGTATTAGAAAAACAAGTCAGAGGATCAGCAAAGTCAGTAGGACTCATCTTCTGGGAATGACGGATGTCTGCAAACTATCTGATAGTTGTTGAGATATTTCAGTCTGGACCAAAGTGATGGACTGACCGTCCATCAGACAGGCATTGTTTACTGCTAGCATGGCTAAAAGCATTGACTAGAGCAGCTTTAAGTATGTGCAGCAATGTTAAGAATGTTAAGACAAAGAAGACAGATTGAGATTCCAGTCCAAAGCAAAAGGATAATTTCTTCAGAACTAATCAGTGGCTTGCAGCTGATAAAACTAAAGGCATCCATCATCAGCGGCCACTTATACCCTGAACTCTCATTAGACAGCTGTGATACAGGACTAGAAAAGGGGGAAGAGCAGGCCATTAGCATGTCATTTCCCAGACAGGAAGGAAGCTTTCAGACTCGCACCGTTAGAATTACAGGATGAGGAAAAAAGACTAGGGCACACCACCTTTTATATACAGAGACTGAAATAATTCTTCCTTTATCCCTGCCAGCACTGGCAGAGAAACAGGAGGAAAGAGGCCCCTCCAAACCACATCTAGCAAATATGCAGTGTTTATTAAACAACTGTAAGCCTTTACAATGTCTTGTATTATCTTATTTAATCCCTCTACATCATACAAAAATGTAATTCAATGGTACATATAAAGTACTGACTCCAAGAACATCATCTCCAGGCTTCTGTCCCACTGCAGCTGAGTTTGTCAGGCAACCATATGTTCACATGTTGCTTTTAGTTTGGTTTCATTGACTTCAAGAATTGTTGTGTGCTTACTGGGAAAAGTGCTGCCTGAATATTTCATGGTATAAATATGGTAAGTGGTTTGTAATGGTCCCCGGAGGCTCTTCAGAATTTCACATAATGTCCTCTCCATCTCTCCCATGTTTCCTCTCAGTTTGTGCCACAAGGCCGGAGAGCCACTGAATGTTTTCTGCACTTAAACCGCTTTTTCAGAAATAATCATGAAAGAACAGCACAACATTTAGCAAATCATCCGCTGTTGTAACATTACTGTACCTAAAAGCATGAACGTTTAATTGGGGGGGGGAAGACATTTTTAATAAGATGGATAACATTTACCATTTTTGGTAAAGGTGTATTTTCTATTTTGGGGTTTTATTCCCACTAAACCTTAAATTCCCTGTAGATCAGAGGACAATCAGTTTACTCCTGAGATGTCATAGATTGTGGAGGCAAGGAGATTAATGCATGCTGAGTAGCTTCCTGTTTTTTTGAATACATTTACAGTACATAGATGTGCTTGAGACAGACTGAGGCAACAACACTGCCCATGTTGGACAAGACTTCAATGGCTTGAAGAAAGAGATATAGTGAGATCACACGTGACTCTTTTCACTCTAGGTTTTTATGTTTTGAGCCAGGATTGCAGAAAAGGAAGTCTTCTTAAAATTGAGATTTGTCTTGTTATTAGATCAAATGTGGCAATGACAATATCAAATGTGAAATAGTTGTATTAAAATTGAGTTGGATCAACCACTAAGCCAGAAAAGTCACATGAATATCTTGTGCTGTGCAGATCAAAATCTGCAAGTGAATTATCTCCTCAGTTACATGAAATCATCTTAACTCTGGACAGCCTCCAGTGACAGATAGCCTTTTGGATGCGGTGCCCAATTAGTCAGCTTTTTAACGTGAATTATCAGCCCACCACATGCCAAACATTGACAATCAAAATGTCAGCGACTAAAATATCTCCCTTGCAAAAGGAGCGATGAAATCTGCTGAGTGAAGCGATGAAGCCCAGAAAACTGCTTCGCTATTACTGCAGACTGTCTCGTGCTTTAAAACCATACTGCAGAGGTAGTGCTGGTTACTGTTGCCAAGTCCCACCATGTGGATAACCCCACCCAACCCTAAATAAAGCTTTGCTTTAACTTCCCCTTTAAATTCAGAAGGGCGACGTTGGATTTATGAGTGTTTTCCTCCATAGTTGCCAGTTGCAGCTGAGCCATAGCAAGAAGGCTTTAATTAAAGAGATTATAGGCCTGTGGTAATTCACGTTTGTAAAAAAAAAAAAAGAAATAAAGAAATAAGGTCACATGACAAAACCTATACTTCTTGCAAAGCTTTCTACCTTTAACCCTTAACTCTTAAAGCTGCTGGCCAGAGCTGCGTTCTCTTTATTTCTGCTCCAGGTACTTAGTACTATTCCAGTCAAGTAACTTTAAACCTACAAAAATGTTTTGGGCCATAACAAGTAACAACAATGCACAATGATATCATCACCTATATTGATGTGGCAAACATGTTAGCAAATAGTTTCTTATACATCAAGCAGACATAAAGCAACACATCTCAGGCCACCTGATCTGTGTTCGGTCTCTGCCAGCTCCTGAGGCAAATATCTTAAGCTGCTAAATTACATTACATTACATTTAGGCATTTAGCAGACGCTTTTATCCAAAGTGACTTCCAAATAAGAGCTTTACATAAAGTGCATAGAATCATGGACGAAAACAACACAATGTCGTATCAAATAATATGAATATAATATGCTATAGGTAAGTACATTGCTGCCAGTGGCAAAATCGAAATG
>JAVQJD010005164.1:0-11097 GCA_036023655.1 Nannoperca australis
GCACATTTGTGGAGGACACGACACCAACAAGTTAACACCAAACAAAAAACCCATAAATACAAAGTTAAATAACAAAAAGATTTAAAAGAGCAAGTAAGACGAGCGGAGCAACCGTATCGCGCAGCACGCACTTATAAGCGCATGCGCACACCTATCACACTTATATCTGTGAATCAGTTTTTTCTACACTGAAACAAGTGAAGTCAAACCATCGCTCTGTTCTTACGGACACGCATGTGAAAGAGTTGCTTCGAGTGGCCACAACTGAGTACAAGCCAGACCTGAAAAGGATTGTGAAAAACAAAGACTGTCAGGTGTCCCGCTGAGTTACCTACGGTAAAAAAGAAACCAATGAAAACTGTAGCTGGCTGTTGGATTAATGTCATATGTCACTGTTTTAGTGTGGGCATTGTGTGGCTCTTTGCAGTGGTGTGGGGTTTTTTTGGGCTCTTGATGCTGGACTGGTTGAACACCCCTCCATTAGACCAATATAGTTACATTTTTGGATTGTGGGATTTAAATAGCATTCCTGATTATTTGATTGATTTAGGTACATGATTGAAATGGTGTAAATCTGATTACAGAAATACATTTTTGGGACAGGTGAACAGGTACAGGTACGGATAATATATTTGTATTACACCCCTATTACAGGTACACATGGCACATTTATAGTTTTGAGTTTCGGGTAAATAATATAATCTCCATTACTAAATAAAACTCCATGCTCACTCTTTTGGTAGCTGGCACTTGGTTCAGGAAATCGATCTAGTTTACATTATGCAAATGTTTCTACATGAACAGTATTGATACGCAACTGCATGCTGACATTTCGCCAAGCAAATCATTTTTGTGTCTCTCAACATTGTTGTGATCGCTAGTGTGGACCCAAGCACAGACATAGGCACGGCAGAGTGGAGAGGAGGATCGGAACCGGGAGGGATGGGTACCAGGTGGAGGAAGGTGGACACAGGGATGACCGGTGGGAAGGCTGTTCCCAGGTGAGTGGAGCGAGTGGACGAGAGGGATGTTTCGTCCAGAGGAGGGAATGGATGGGCAGACAGACTGGTAGACGGAGAGTCTGACTCTGTGGATGCACCTGCCGCCCCTGTGTTCATGCTTAACAGCTGCTGTTGCTATTATCGTTATTGCTCTAATTATTAGTATTGCTTATATTAACATCAATATCATTACCACAACTATTGCAGCTCTGTGTAGAACTGTACTGTACTACTGTATGTTCTCCTTCCTCCTGCTCCCTCCCCTCCTCCCTCTCTTTTAACCCACCTACTCTTTATGAACAAGTGCCCTGAGATAACTTTGTTATGATATGGGGCTATATCAATAAAACTGAATTGAATTGAATTTTACAGTTCTGTAAATTCAGACACACAAAGTTTTTATCCGCCATCTGTCAGTTCAAGCAGTGGTAGACAGTTACTGGCTGCGGCCACAAAGGTCAGTATAGCTTAGGTCAGGTCAAATTTGAACTTTAGGACTGCACCTCACTGTAGATTGTGTTCCAGTGTTTTTCATCACATTAAAGGTAAACCACATAAACTACTGGAAATGAAACTTACATGTCCAACCTAACCTCACCTAACCTCTGACAGTCAGTGCCACCATTATTTTCAGAACCTTGAATATGGACTCTTTTTCTTCTTCAATTTTCCCAGTCATCAATAAAGTTTCAGCCTATTCTTTTCTGGTGTAGGCTTGACAGGTTGGGGGTGGAGTGTGGACTGTCAGGGATATTTCACATTGGGGTCTAGTTAGTCGTGTCAATGACAGTCTAATCCCACTCTATCCTGCTCTCCTCACTTCTCCTTGTTTCGTTCTGTCTGTCTATCTCTCTTAGACTGAATAAAATCGTATCTACAGCCTAGCCGGTGAATGAGACAATGCTCAATTTCAGCTGCACAGATTAAATCAGGCTTTGGCTTTCCACCACACTCAATCCACAACACACATCTCTTTCAGGGTAAAGAAGGGAGGGAACAAGATTGTGTGTGAGAGGAAGATAGTATAAGCTCCCCTTGGCCTTCCTGCTGGCTCTGTTTCAGGACTCTGCAGATTAACTGCTGCACCATGACCTTTAAAACATCCCTTTTTGAGCTCATCGTAACTCACAGGGGCATGCTTAGTTTGATAGCCCTCATTTTATCAGCAAAGCACCATAGGGCAGTGAGTTTGCCAGTCCAAATTACCCCACTTTCTATAACATGCAAATATCCTGTGACCCATGCTGTGCGAATGTACAAATTGAACTGGACAAATGCTGTTACAGCTATTGCTTGGAATGTCATAAACCAAAGTACCGGACAAATTGGAATTTTGACCTGATGATGGTGCTAAAGGGAGAGTCAGGGGAACACCAAAGTCACTGAGATTCACCCCCTGGAGACCTTGAATGGCTGAACCAAGTTTTGTTCTAATCCATCTGGCAAATATCTGGTTGAGATATTTCACTAGATAAGTGAATACTTTGACCAGCTGGTAGCACTATTGGAAAAGTCAGGGGATCATAAAAGTCACTGAGCTTCATCCTCTGAGGACAATGAATATCTGTACAAAATGTCATGGCAATCCATCCTGTAGTTCACATATTTATGCCTGGACCAAAGTGGTGGACCCTTTGATCGAACTAGTATGGCTAGAGCCACCTCACCAGATGTCAGTTGGCATGGTGGCTCAGTGTTTAGAACACAGCCATTCCAGCTCAAAGGACATGGATTCAGGCCAGATGCTATACTGTTCCTTGCTGTGTAGGGTCTTGTTCTGTAGAGGTAAGAATTATACTAATCTTGTTTGAAGTAAATTCATTTCATAGTATTGAGTGATTGAAATAACTACACTAAACAAGAATTGACCTTATTTGATTATATTTTAAAACTTAAAATAAATGGACACCATTATGTATTTAAAGAAATCTTATCAAGTGAAAATCACCAAATGTGTTGGGCATTTTTGTAGTGCAGCCATGTTATTTATTTATTTCCTGGCAAAAATATCTGACAAGCATCCTAATGCCACCTGTGAAGTGTGACAGTTTGTCTGAGGGTGTGTTGCTGCAGGAACAAAGCTGGACAGGAGGACTCAGACTGCAGCTGGCTGTCTACAAAGTGGAAACCTTGATGAAGCGCCATGCTAACTTCACAGCGTACTGAACAGCTTATGACTGGACTGTGGACAAACAGTTGACATAGTGTTACTGTTGCATCTGCTCTCCCTCTCTACCCTTCTGTTGGTCTTAGTTTTTTGCCGACTGGCTGTCTGTGTCCTGCGTAAATAGAGACATACCAGCTCAAGTTCAATAATAACAGCAACTGTTAGAGCTCAACTCAGCTGGTCAAGTGTCCCATGGTGGAAGCTAACTAGTTTACTTAAATGTGTCTCTCAGTGTGGGTACCCCTGATCTCTGAGTGGTATGGCAGTGTTTAATCCTCTTTATTCTTTCTTCTTCTGAAACATGTTAAGGTTTCACTCAACGGAACGTTTATTTGAATATCTGGTTACAGTTTAAGGGAGCAATTATATAACTGAGCTCATCAACACAATCACTTCGAACTAATACAGAAAGATTAGCCATTTTCACAATCTTCTCCTATTTCAGACACCAAGCTGTCCCATTCCCTGTTCCTAAAATCATCAAAGATAACTCGCTGTAACACATTGAGAGGCCTAATCTATCACTGAGGGAAAAAAGTGGCTCAGGATGAATGTATCAAACATTGGTAAACATTAAAATTTGCATTTCTTTTGGGTCCTGTTTTCCACGGTACACCGTTAGTAATTTCTATTTGACAGTGGAACAATAAATAAAAACACCATCTGCTGGCTGAGTGTCTTGCCTAGTTCAATGTAGGCATAACACAACCAAAGGCTCCTTGTTACTTCTCTTTCTTTTCCATCCCAAAGGAACATAAAGCAGAATAGTTACAGAGTAACAGCAGGTATTTTGCTTCATATTTCATCCTTAATTTCAGTTATTTTTTTAGGGTGAAAATGTCTTCATGTTCTTGTGTGTACGTTTTGAGCTTTTTCCTTATAGGATTTTATTATTATAAACCAGACTACCTAAAAATATGGGAGGGGATTAGAAAGATATGAAAAAAGATATAAATAAGTGGGAAGGGTACCAGATGATGGCATACTATTTAAAAAGACTCAGGTGTCACTTACCATAACAGTTGAAACTCAACAACACAGGTAATAAGAAGCTGCACTTTGAGGGGGCAGACAAAAGTAGGAAAAATGTTGGGTCCAAAGCAAACAAATATTAATATTAGATGAATTAATCTAATCAATAAATCCATCATGTTTGTGCCATAGTCTGGTCTTCAGCATAGCAAGGCACAAGTAAACCATTCAGTCATGCAAGAAGCATGCTTCTGACAACAAAATAACTTTATGATTGGGATCCAATGAAAACAATATAACAAAGTAATAAATAATGTTCATAAGCATTTTTTTTCTATAGGTTGGTTATACTGTAGCAAGGACATTTCCTTCACTGGCTTCCCAGCAGCCAATTGTGTTGGACGGTGTGTGGAGCCAACCAAAGTGAATAACTCGCACTAAAAGTCACTTTCCAAAGATGACATACTTATGGCTGTTTTAATGTTTACAACGCTCCCTTTCAATGTGCCTATTCATTAGCTAACTTAATTTAGATTTATTTTAATTGTCTGTCTATTGCACTTAAACGTTTTTTTGTAAAATGTACCACTAAAATATACAAGTTAAGCAAGGATTTGAAAGTCCGAGCTCCTCCTACTCACATGTTGAAGTGTCCTTGTGCAAGACACTGAGCCCCAAATTGCTCCCTATGAATGCCAGAAGCTTACATGGTAGCTCCGTCCTCATCAGTGTGTGAATGAATGTGTGAAAAAGAGCAATCTGTAAAGCGCTTTGGGAACCGTTAAGGTTGAAAAGCGCAATATAAGTGAAGTCCATTTGAACAAGAGTTAACATTGCTTAGGTCTGCCAATTAAATGAATAGTTGACGTATTAGAAAATACGCTTATTCACTTTCTCACCGAGAGATAGATAAGAAGATCAATACCAATGTCACATCTGTGCGCTGAATATGAAGCTAGAACAGGTGATTAGCTTAGTTTAGCATAAAGACTGAAAACAGGGTAACAGCTCACCAATGAAGACAAGATAAGATAAGATAAGATAAACCTTTATTAGTCCCTCAATGGGGAAATTGCAGGGCTACAGTAGTAAAGGTGATAGTAGTAGATATAAACTATAGAGAGAATAAAATTAAAATTAAAATTAAAATATTGCATGCTGAAAGAGATTATCAACAATACGGAATAAAAAGAGTAATAAAAAAGAATAAATATATATAGAAACCCAGTGAATTTACATTGTTGTGGATATTGATTATTAGTGATATTGTTATTGCACAGTGGAGTTATCAGTCTGTGTTTGTACTCGGGAGCAGTGCTGGTTGTAAAGTCTGACAGCAGAAGGAAGGACCTGCGGTATCTCTCCTTTACACACCGCAGGTGAAGCAGCCTGTCGCTGAAGGAGCTGCTCCGAGATGTTAGCCAGTCCTGCATGGGGGGGGACGTGTTCTCCATCAGAGATGATAGCTTAGCCATCATTCTCCTCTGCATCACCACCTCCACTAGTTAAATGGAGCATCCCAGGACAGAGCTGGCCTTCCTTACCAGTTTGTTTCTTTCTGTCTGCCGTCGAGATGCTGCGGCCCCAGAAGACCACACCGTCATAGATGGCTGATGCCACCACAGAGTCAAAAAAGTTTTTGAATAGTGCCCCCTGCACTCCAAAGGACCTGAGTCTCTTTAGGAAACAGAGTCTACTCTGTCCTTTCTTGTACAGGGCGTTTGTGTTGTGTGACCAGTCCAGTTTGTTGTTCAGGTGAACAGCCAGGTACTTGTATGAATCCACCCTCTCGATGTCCATTCCCTGGATGTTCACCAGTGCAGACGTGAACACGTTATATCTAATTTGTTTAATCTGTCCAAAAGCCAAAGTGTAAAAGTGACAATCTGTGTTTACAAGACTTTACTCTTGGATCTATTCCTGGGCACAGTGATTGGACTCAAGACTCCAGCTTCCAATCGTTTATCCTAAACTAAACTAATTTTGCCTGGCTCTGCCTTCATATTTAGCACATGTAAGGGAGGTTTAATCTAACTGTTCCTTTTAAAGCACAAATATTTGTCCTCCTTTTGTTTTGTAGGTCTTGAACATATTCAAGATGACATTTCCATGTCTGCAATTCAAAAACAAGATTATCAATTGTGTGTAAAATATTAAGTCATTGTGTGAACGCGGTCCCTATATGCCCTGGCTTATTACGAAATACAATATAATATGGGCCATGACATTAGTAAAAATACCCATATTGTTCCTAAATCTGAACCTCTATGGAAGCTTCCGACTTAAAATCAGTACCTTTAGCATCCTGTATAGCAGCAATATGAATGTTATCTGTTTTTTTCAAATGGCACATGTATGTTCATGTATGAAATTGTGTGACAAGATGTCCCCCTGTGAAATACATTTATTTTCAATCAGGTCTGAAATAGGAAATCATGAAGAGAATCTGTGAATACTAGTAAGTAAAGCTCTGGAGATGGTCCATTTTCTTTGCAAATAAAAGGAAAATAAAAATATCTGTGGTGTCATAAATATTAACACCAGGGTTTCAAAGAACAACCTACCTCATCTTTTAAACAACCCTGAAGCACTCATTAGTAGACATTGTGTTTGACAGACAGGTGTGGAGAGGCAGGAAAAGAGACAGGGAGGAAGAGACATAGAGAGCCAACCAGAGAGAGAGAGAGAGAGATAAAGAAAGTAGAGAAAGGCATGCACAGGTAATATTTGAGAGAGAGGAAGACAGAGAGAGAAAGAGAGAGAGAACAGATCAATATCTGCTTCAGCTCTCAGCTTCAAAGACCACCAAGCTAAGCTGTGCTTGAGCAGCTTAATGTGTATGTGTGTGTGTGTGTGTGTGTGTGTGTGTGGGGGGGGGGGGTATTTCAATGATTGTATGTGTAGTCATAGAATTTTCAATTTGTGTGTGAATCTTAGTGTGTGTCATTGTCTTTGTATGTGTGTGTGTTAGGGAGGTCGAGTGTTCAGGCCTGCAGATCAGACTGTTTGCTCCATAAAGCCTGCAACTGCCAAAAGCTTCCTTTGTGTGCACCGGTTTGTGCGTGTGTGTGCATGGGAGTGTATGTGTGTGTGTGTGTGTGTTTAGCTGGTATTACTGGCAGAGCAAACTAAAAACACTGACATGCGCTCACACAGATCAGTGCTGTGGTTCAGTTAGGGTTTTGTGCTAAAATAAATCTGCTGTTGTATAATTTTAAGAGATCACTTTCAACAGGCCCTTGTGTCAAGTGCAGATCCACAGAAATGGTTCAGCCTCTCTGCTTTTGAATGGCAGCAGAGTTGCCTGTAGATCCCTGTCCTGGAGCTGTTGCTAAGAAACTACACTTCCAAGGCTGTTGATCTTCAGATAGGTGGGGAAAGCACTTGATAATAATGATAGAATTAAGACTTAACAAACCAATAATCTGTGACATTTTCAAAAAATACTCCCCTCTATGCCCTTTGATTTACCACAATAAACCTTATGACCCAGACTACACTCAGTACAAGAGAGGAGCTGAAGTGTAGTCCTAGTCTTAATTTTGGTGGCATGTTATTCAAACAAACGCACAGTGCTGTCACTGATTGGTCAGCCTCACATGTGTTTTATCTATTTGTGAATACACATGTTGAAAGGATAAAGGCTTTCACACACCAGGGACGTAACGAATAAACGATGCGAAAATGCAAATTACTCTCCTGTTTCCAGTGGTGCTGCTCCGCACATTGTCCTTGGGTTTATTGTCTTTATAGTTTTTATGTTATGTGATGTACGTAATATTGGCTTTCTATGTGGAAGTACTCATGACAAAAACAACAGTTTGAAAAAATATATTGACATGCAAATGAACTGCACAAAACAAACACCTCCGGTGTGCAAAGGCCTAAAGACTCATGATATAGAATATTTTTTCATTAATCCCAAAATTTTATGAAAATACCAAAACCGGCAATGACTGATCCTACTAACAAGTATTGTGACATGTTCCTTTGTTATCATGAACATGGGTACTGTATTTCATTTTCAGTCAACTCAGTCTTGGTGTTGTAAACACTATCTAGACCAAATTTGTATTCAAGAAAATGCTCATAGGAAACATTGTTGTAATGGTTGTATGGGTTGTTTTTTGGAAGCAAAGACAAACAATCTATTTTGTCATTTATAGGTATGAGGACCTGTTGGTAGTATTGTGCTTGTAATGTGATGCTGTTTGCTGAAACATTATATTTTTAGGAGTCTGTGTAAAGCAGTGATCTGTCACATTGGCAAAATGAACGGATATGCACTTCTTGCTTCACTGAAAAGCAGCCTTTTTGAAGTGTTGGAGAAGTAGTCTACAACAGCAATAGTAAGTACTCCTTCCTTCATTCCAGCACACGTCACACAATGTATATCATTCATGCTTGTGCTGCATAGGCAGACTGATTTGAGTTAATTGGCTACCAGCCTGCTGTTTCACGCATTTTTCATTAGCCAGTTGAGGTGTCTGGTACCTCATGACTCAGATAATTCCTCTGCTGCACAGGATATAATTAGTTACAGCAGTTCAACATCTGTTTGTTTGGACTGAATTGAGGAAATGGGTTGCATGAGAACTGTCTTACTAAAGCCAAACAGAAAAGTACAGAAACTTCAACATCTTCAAGGAAAATGAGCATTGATTGGTTAAAGTAAGGCATGCCTTTAAATTGTAATTTTAGAGTCTTCAAGTCTTAGATCAGTGTTTGTTCATGTTGGCTTAGAGTTGAGGTTAATCTGTTGAACAGAAGTTAAGTCTTCTGCTGATGAAGACCATATGGTATCATCAAAAGCTCAAGAATAGCTATAAGGAGGAGATGGTTTTATTATAGACTAAAAGTGTTTATAAATATTTTTTGAACCGGAATTTTTTGCATGTTCAGCTACACTTAGTCAGAGTTTATTAAGGTTTAATTTACGCAGCTTAAAGTGTAAAGTGGAACTCCACAAATTCAAAAATGCAAAGAGTGAGGGAAAAACAGTAGGAGGCATTTTCGCCATATGTTCTGCTTTACACTCAGACACATTCACATCAGTGAGGTTTTTAGTAGAACCAGTTTTCTACTTTTGACCAGTGAGCAGCTCCAGTGCAGCAGCAGCTGTTCAGTGCCTTGGGCAATGGAACCACAACATTAAATCTTAAGGGAGACACTCATTTTTCCACCCAGATTTGCCACCTGTTTGGGGGATTTAAACCAGCAGACATAAATGCTGCCTCTCTAACGTAAAGGTATAAGGCAATGTGACACATTTACTCAAATTCTGCACTGAAGTGCAATGCTGAGGTGAGATATAGGTACTTTTTTACTACAATTTACTACTACTGTTATTTTTCAGATTAGAATTTTACATAAAGAAAACTATCATGAGCTTATAAACACAACACATTTAAAAAAAATGAACCCAGTAGTTTTCAATCTTTGTAGCCTGTTACAACAAAGCTGAGTCTAGTTGGGGCCCATTGTCACATTTCAGATGCCTATGAGTTGTTAGCAGTTCTAAAACATATTAATTTCCTCAAAATATGTTAATTAAACAGACGTTCAAATTGTCCAGTGTTTCACAAAACATAGCAAAAACGTTCTTTCCTCAGATCTTGAGACCCACTGGAGGGGCCTGGCCCCTAGGTTGTGAACCACTGGGCTAAAGTACATACTTGTACTGTACTTTCATTTTTAATACTTTCATTACATTTTCCTAATATTTACCCACTTATATATTTAATATAGAATATATTTAAGTTGGATTTTGAATGCAGGACTTTTTCTAGGAGTTTTATTTTTTACTGTGTAGTATTACAACTTTTACTTAAGTAATGTATCTGAATACTTTTTTCACCACTGGAATAATTATAATATATATATATTTCAATATAATACAATAAAAATCAGCACTACTACAACCTCTGAAGTGATGACAGAGTTGCCTAAACATCTTTGACACAGACAAAACTAAATCTGAATATAAAAAGCCTCACAAGAGTAGGATTCATAGTACTGCTGGTGTGTTGATCTGCATGAGGTTGAGCCTGTTGTCAAATAAGGCCAAATAAACTTGTGAATCAGTTCTGTTTATCAGTTTTACAGTCAGAGAACAGAATTGACAATTTGACAAAAGATTGATATTAAACAATTACAAATGTAACAGCTTGACAAACAGGTAAGGGTTTGATATATTAGTTGAAGCCTAATTATTTGTCTTTCATAAATAAAGTTACAAAGTCCTGTTCAATTAACTTAGTCATCAAAAACGTAGTCATCAAAAACAAAAGTTATTAATTTACTTCAATTTTAATTCATCTTATATTATTTTGTGTTCCCTTCTATCGTATTTCTTTCCTATCACTCCTCCTTATTTGCTCTGTTTTCATGGTTCCTTGTCTTTTTGGCAGCTTTAACGTACAAACATACGAACGTACGAACATAGTTCTCTGGCCAGGTAGCGCAGAGTTGTGGCAACTAACAAAATCAAAACAAACTGACACCGGACTAGGAAATACACCTCTACTAAAGTACCTCTGGGCATGAGCCACAGCTGAGACTGATCAGTCAATCAAGCAAACCCGTGCCTGTCACAGGAAGAACAGACCCTAGCAGCAAGAAGCCCTGCAAAGCTACAAAATAAAACCGGAAATGAACCAAAACACCAAAAACACAACTTAACACAACTGACGGGTCCTGATCAGAATCAGAATCGAAAAAAAACTATTAATCCCAGAAGGGAAATTGCTTTTTGATACAGTTACAATGCTCAATAAAGTTATTGAAAAATGAAGAAAGAAAAAGATAAACAGATCAGACATACGGACCACAATTGCATCACGTTTTTAGAAGGTTTATTGTAGGATCTCAGCATGTAGGATGGACACAAAACACATCAGAGAGTGACTCAGAGATGTCCAGGGTTGTAGAGGGGAGAAGAGTCTTGAGTACTCGCCA
>JAVQJD010005168.1:0-35524 GCA_036023655.1 Nannoperca australis
AACAGCCTCCACTCTTCTGGGTTCAGGCTTTACACCAGATGTTGGAACCTGGCTGCAGGGATTTGCTGCCATTCATCCACAAGAGCATTAACACTGATGTTGAGCGATATGGTCTGGCTCACAGTCGGTGTTCCAGTTCACCCCAAAGGTGTTGGATGGGGTTGAGGTCAGGGCTCTGTGCACTGCAGGCCTGCCACGTTCTTCCACGCCAAACTGGGAAAAACATTTCTTTATGGACCTGGCTTTGTGCACAAGGGCATTGTCATGTTGAAACAGGAAAGAGCCAAACACAATCTGTGGGCTCAACTATAGAAGCTCCTTTGTCAGAAATATAATTGTAAAGTGTATTAGAATTTCAGTTGATTGGAAGTAAGAGGCCCAAACCAAACTGTGAAAAACAGGCCGAAACCAAAACTACACAAAAGTATGTGGACAAGGGTGTTTTTAACATTTCCTCTTCCCTTCCAACTTTGACTCCCACCAACTACACCATCATCTACGTCTTTCTCCCTCTCTCTGTGTCTGTCAGTCTGGGTGGCGGTAGGCCCGGTGCCGTGGTGAATACCAATAGTGAGGAGGAGCATATGTGAGCCATACTTAATCCTGCTAATCTGCCTCCAAAATAAAAAAGAAAGGGAACAAAAAAAAGCAGAAAAGAGAGGAGGGTGGAAAAACACGAGAGAAGGTTTCTCTTTCTGTCTGGGGAGCTGACCGGCTGAGGGCAAATGAACTGAAAGACATGAATAATGTCCTGGCTCTCCCCCTCGATCCCTTTCTCTGCGAAATCTTGGAACGAAATGAACCAAAATTCTCGCTTTCTTTGTAATCTGTAGTGAGGAACGTGAGATGCCGCCTGCCACCACCACTGCTGCTGTTACTCTCTGTGTGTGTGTTTGTGTATAACATTGTTTCACATGCAGCTCTCCTGCAGTAGCGATTTACTGTACATTCAATGGCAAAGTTAAGTGCCAATACAGGAAGTGGAGTGAAATTCATGCAAGAATGAAAGTTTCATTACACCAGTGTCCTCTGTTTAAATCCTGCATCTCCTTCAAGACATCAGAAATTTAGCTTTTATCAACATTCTTTGTGAAGAAAAGCACATTATGGAAGGTAATGTGTTTCCCCCACAAATATTTAGCCAAATCAAACTGCACAAACAAGCATATAATTTGTGGGAGATAATGCTGTAAGTTCCCATGTCACAATTATGTCTACATGCTTTTTCCTAAGTCCACAAATTCAGCTAACTCAGGGGCCTCAGGTTTCAAGTTCAAATACATAGAAAATGCACAAAAGGACACACTGTGAAGGAAGAAATCTCCAAAAGAGGCAAGTTTATGAAGAGAACATATGCAAAAGTGCACAAACATTTAATCAGTTCTCTTACCCCAAAAGCAATCTTAGAAATTCAGATGTTAAGAAAATCAGAGAAAAATAGTCACCACTGGACCACAATCAATCATTCAATGAGAGGAGGTTTACCAGAGTACTGCAGTAAGTACCACAATCGTCAGGAGAGTTTGTGTTTATCTTAATAAACATTGGAAAACTCTAAAGGAATAAACCAAAGAAAAGCAGAGAGTAACATTTCTTCTCTGACCCAAGAGACATATAGAGTTCGAAAGTCTAAAATCGACCTACATTTTGCGGGTGTCTGTCTTGCATCTCTTCTAGATTGACACATCTCTTGAATAGCATCAAGTCTGGTCTTCACCAGGTGAAACAGATGATCAACTGGATTAAAGCTGTGTGACTGACTTGGCCAATCAAGAACTGTTGGGCCTTAAAAGCGCCTACACTGTCACAATCTGTACATTCAGGATCAGAATGAACTTATCTCCTGTGAGGTTTTCTCATACAAATGTTCCAAGAATGAAAAGAATTTCACACTGCAGAGCTTCAAGTTCCACTGTCAGAAATCAGCAGTCAAGTAGTTAACAAGATTAGCAATGTCACGCTAGCAGCTCTGTGCAACAATGTTTTGATGTAAACAGCAACATCAGTATGTTGACATGCTCACAGTGACAATGTTGACATGCTGATGTTAGCAGGTATAATGTTTAGCATGTTCACAATCTTATTTTAACATGTTAGCATGCTAGTATTTGCTAATCAGTACAGCTAAGGCTGATGGGAATGTCACCATATTTGCAGGTATTTGGTCATAAACCAAAGTATTTTGACCTGATGATGGCACTAGATGAAATGTTATGTGATCATTAAAATTATTATTATCCACATGTCGAGACCTTTTACTCAAAACCACAAATATGAACCTTGTGGTGGTGCTAAAGGACAAGTTGAGGAATCACCAAAGTCAGAAGGCTTTATCCTCTGGGGGCCATGAATGTTTGTACCACATTTAATGGGAATCCATCCCAAAGTTAATGAAAGTGAAGTGGTGGACAGGAAACAGAAATTAGGAAAAACACATTAAAACACCAAGGTATAGAGTAAAAATGTGTTTAAAGGCACATCAGGAAATTAATCAGAATAATCAAAACAACTCTACCAAACCTGAGATCTTGAGGGACGTTCCTCAAAGTCTCTGACAGCAAAAGTCTGGTGGCTAATCTGCTAACCTTGTGTACAGGTATATGTGGGGTGAAGAGGTCACTAATGTAGACAGGCACAGTCCGTCTAACACATGATGAACCGTGTGGATCCTGGCTGCTGAGGCAGTCTTCAAGCCTCTGTGTCTCAGGGGCTGGACAGTGTTAGGTTATGCTGGCTGGGGGCTTTATCTCTACAACAGCTATTAGGAGGTAATTAAGTCCTAACACTGCAGAGCCTCCCATGGTTACTATAACATAACTGCAAATGGGAAGCTTACAAGGTCCTTTAGACGGCATGACAAATTGAATGGAACTCATTGGGCTTCGGCTATTATTCCAGCGGCCCCATCTGGCTGGGAAAAGATAAAGGGGATTTGCTGGAGGTTGTGAGGGGTTGAGCCTCCATGCTCGGTGTGTGTGAGTGTGTGTGTGAGGGATAAGGAACGAGAGGGGGGGTCCTGGTCCAGTGTAAGGAGTGTTTTGAGGGTTCCAGGGGGATTTTTTTCTCTCTCCTCTTTGGTCTGAGCTTCAATTCAACAGGCAGCCTGAGATTTGCTTTGGCCAAATGTTACAAATGTTTCGACAACCTGGTCTCTGATCCTCGGGGGTCACCCAGGAGGGCATGGGGGTACAACGGCTTTACGCCCAGAGATTTAACAAAGCAGCATGGGGATGAATATATTCCCACTTGTATTCACTCCGTGGGCCTCCAGATGCTTGTTTTAGGGAGACGGAGACTAGACTGAGCCGCGCACTGCCCAAAGCAGGCCAGCTGGTGGTTTGTGTCCATAGTATGTCCGTGACCAAACTTGTGTAGACAAAAAAAGTGTCACGTTCACTGAAGTGATGCTGTCAATTGTAGACAGGGGAAAAGATGGTGAAATTATTTTAAGAGTTTTTTCTCCAACTTAAAGTTTTAAGATTGTACTGATTTTGAGCCAAATCTTATTGGTATTGTGTTATACAGGTGTTTCTGTCATTTTGTCCACCTCATTTAAATAAATGAGGGTGGGCTAGATAACAGAAACACCTCTCTATATAATGCAACCAAAACTGGACATCATAACCTTCATAAAGGCAAGGTTTACTGCAGGACTGTTGTATTAGACTTTATTAGTTTTAGCTACATGTAACTAATAAACTGGCACCTAAATATATCCACACTAATGATGGTGAATTTACCATTTACCAAGGCTAATTACATGTCACTGGCATTTTCAGGTTGCTCGAAAAGCTTACTTTTCTTTGGGGGGGGGGGGGGTTGCCAGGCAAGTGCAATTGATTTTAGGTAATTCTCTGGCTTACATGTCGTTAAATCAGAAATGCCAATGTTAGTCAAACAAGCTGCAATAAATAAAATTTGATTGAACATTTTCACCAATTTGTAATATTGTCAGACTGGAAAACTGCTAGGTAGTTGGTCTGAAGGTAGGTAGACACCTTATTTTGAAGGACTCTGTTGTGCATTGTACCTGGATTATTTTTTACAACAGGATATTCTTTTTAATAATGTCTACAATGACCAAAAAGATTAGAGTCTAATCTATGGATTCATATATGACCTTATGTTCATGTACCTTTTAATAACACCAGCAGTACATGAGGGTTTGGTTGTAGTGTCTTGTAGGGAGAACAGTGGCTGATTAAAGATAACAAATCTTGAGACTATAAGAAGCATTTTTAAATCTACAAACCTCGAGAGTGTTTTCAAAAACTTTTCAAAGGTGGATCCTGCTCACTTTGTGTGGATTGATGGCCTAAACAAAAAGAAAATGTATCTGTGTTATTCTGGACGAGGCCTCAGTCCTGCTGAAAGTCACTGATAGCCCTACAGTATCCTCAGTGCTGCATCACAATGGGTGTAAAGGGGTCTAATGATGGGGATCTGCCAGGCTTAACAGGCTCTCATTCAGATGGCTATTGTCAGAAGGCCGGAGACAAAAGGCTGAGGAATAACAATGGTGTACACAGGCAACCCAGGCCATCCCCGTTCTGTTGCAATTAGCGTCATATGGACGGACTGAGAGGCTGGTTACATTCCTTTACTCTCACTACCAGCCTCCTGATCCCATCACACACACACAAACTAATCATCCCTAACAAAGGGGCAGACTACTTTATTACCATCCCACTACTAAACAGCTGTCACCACCCCAACACACATTGACATACACAGGCACTCTGCAAACCCCCCCGGAAAATGTTTTTTTTCACACCTTTTGGGTTGACTCTGGATGTAGTTGCAGGGGTTTTTGTTTAGAATAGTTATGGTGAGGTCAACTGGTGTTTGCCTAACCTGAAGCGCTAGATGGTTTGTTACACAGAACCACCTGAGAAGTCAGCCAATCAGATCAACGAACCATATGATGCAGTAGGAGACCCAGATCTACGAATCTAGAAGCATCTACACTAAACATTTATGAAGGCACCATTGTTGTTTTTGAACTATCAGCGGCAATCATCACACCTAAACCACGCCTGTAGCTACCAGCTGTTTTTCATCAGACGCTGATTGGTCCGAACCGCTGGGCTCTCTGGGATTTAATGAAAATTTTAATGTACATTATGGTAATGATTAGGTAATGACTTCAGCATTCACTCAGTTTCATTTCTAAATAAGTGCCTTTAACTTAAAATGGTTAAACTGGGGATTACTGTGGTAGACTGGCAACCTGTTAACCACCCCAGTGTGTTGGAATAGGCCCACTGCTTCCCTCAACAAGACAAGCAAGTATAGATGATAGATAGATGATCAATAACCAACAGGAATAATGGCCAAAACTGTAGAAAAAATGTAATTTTACTTAAATGAGTCAAAAGAGTCACATCACTCTCACTCTTTGAGTTACATCAAAAGAGTCATGTCAAGAATCGGATAGCATTGGTTGTTTATTCAAATACTTGGTATGAGCTTTGTTTAAATTTTCCAGACAAGTAACCTCTTGTTGCTATACAAATAATGACATTGTCTCGGGAACAATGGCAATGATGAGTAGCAAATTATGTTGTTTGTACAGTCAACAAAACTCTTAGAGAGGAAGTGGGTGACTTGGACACCACAGACTTCATTTTCATGTGCCATGTGACACACTGACACACCTCACACTGTCAGCACTGATGGAGAATGGAGAGACAATGTTTTGGTCATGGACCCTTGAACCCTGAACTTAACCAAGTAGTTTTATTTACCTAAACTTAACCAGACCTTAATCATAGAGGTGGCAGGTCATTTTGACAGCCACTGATGATTTGCCCTTTTTAGGAATGAGGATTTGTTGCACAGGCAGCAGAGGCAGGTTTGAATGACATGGGCTGAGCAGATGTTACCGGACTTTTGGGGCTGAGAGAATGGACAGATATTCAGAGCAGGGCCACAGGGCCAATGAAGCTGGTGAAGCAAAGGAGTGTGTGTGTGTGTGTGGGGGGGGGGGGGTCGACACACTAGCACTCCTTCAATTCTTCAGCAATTATGCTGTCATCAAGCCGTTTTGCCTTTTTGAGAATGAAGAGAGGAACATAAATAAGGGCCAGGCTGGTTTAATTAAACTAATACCAATTCATGTACCAGCAAGATGCTTGAGGCGTCATTAGGAGAAGAAGGACAGAAAGGGTCTGTTCCTGTGTGTCAGTGTGCGTGAGTGTATGCATGTATGCCCATTATGTATGTGAGACATTTTGAGTATGTGTGTCCGTGTATTTGTGTGGGTGTGTACCCTCACTTCCAGTCCATTGAGCTGCGGTGCTGTTGCATACTCTCTGCTGCCCTGGTTTTGGTCCAACAGAACAGAATGTGTGGAGGGAAGGAGGGAGGCGATGGGAGAAAGCAGAAAAGAGGAGGAGAAGGAGGTGGGGGTCTGCTTGGAGGGGACTGTTTGTCACTGTGAATCGGCTCAGGGTGGTTCACATCATCTGGCCATTGATGGCCGCCCCTCCCCTGTTGTAAAACAAGCTCCTGTGGGCCTGCCTGAACACTGGGGGCATTGTGTCCCACCCTTGCAGGAAACATACCACCCAAAGTGCTGTTACCCCCACCACCATCCACCCACAGCATCCCCAATCCTTCATTTTCTCTCTCCGTCCATCTCCATCTTTTCCTCCCTTGCCCCAGGACATGATGTTAACCTTGAGTTGGAGGTGAATTAGCAGAAACATGGAGGAGATGAAGACAGGACGAGGGAGAGTAAGATTGTTTTAAAGCAACAGGTAGGACTGATGAAGCTGGACTCAAGGATGGAGGGAAAGAGGGAGTCGGTAGAGGCTGAGGGAGGTGCAGGGAGGAAGAAGGATTTGAGGAGTGGTGTAAAGAGGGCGTTCCCCGTGGTTTCCGTAATATGGAGGACTAATGGGAAGATTGATGGATTGAGACAGCAAAACAAAACAAGGGGTGGTGATAAAATGTAGAGTGGGGGATAGAGCAAGTAGGGATCTGCTGAATGGTGTCTTGAAGCCTCAATTCTTAGGATGTGTGAGTGTGTGTGTCACAAGGCCAGGAGAAGGAGGAAAATTCACTGCCTTTGGGTGCAGGGAGTGGGTGTGACTCGTTCCCTAATTACCAGGGAGGTCTCGGGAGCTTTGGGTACAAGACAAGTGTGAAGGGTGGGAGAATGAGACAGGATACAAGGGGTTAGGGCAGGTCAATGCTGACCACCTAGGATGCCCCTTGCAAAATACGTTCAACCCCATTCCATTTCAACCCTCCCGAGTGCCCCGGCTGAATGCTATAAATAAATATCGTGTCTTCTCCTCTAAAAGCTGATAATTTACTGCCCACCCATTCCGTTCTGCCCATCTCTTCTCCATTTCTCAGTGCCGTTGCCAGGCGGTGAATGGAGCTCGTCCTTTGAGTTTGGAGGGCCAGGCTTGTGTTTTCTGGAGGGGCTGTCCTCAAAGTTTGGAGCACTCTGGAGTGGACACACACACACACACATGCTTATATGTTGAATACCACATGCTCCTTTATCAGCCACCTCTAAAACAGTTACCCACATGGCACAAATTTGAGGGATTCTTATGGGAGTAACCTGTTGTTC
The DNA here is from genome assembly GCA_036023655.1 of Nannoperca australis. Classification (NCBI taxonomy): domain Eukaryota; kingdom Metazoa; phylum Chordata; class Actinopteri; order Centrarchiformes; family Percichthyidae; genus Nannoperca; species Nannoperca australis. Next base: position 7,589 of record JAVQJD010005168.1, read on the forward strand.
AATTCAGACGAGGAGAGCTAATTCTTTTCTTTCCTAATTAAATCTGAGACTAACAGGTGCTTCAGGCTGATGATCCCTAAGTCTGGGTCAGAGTAGAAGGCAGGCATTAATTATCCTGTGTTGTTTCCTTGCATATTCCTCCATTGTGACTGCACTGATCCATTTGTTCGAACAGATAAACCAACCTGTTTGCTACGAAATAAGCCTTAAAACCATATTTGCAATGTGAACAGGAAGAAAGCCACAATGTGAAATGTATTATTCAACCAAAAAGTTCTTTACTACCAAGAGAATGAATTGCAGGTGACCTGGTGTTGACACCATGTAATCAAACATGATTACATGTTTGATTACAAACAGGTAATGCCTACAGGTAATGCTACAAACAGGTAGCACCCCCTGTGTGCTACCTGTCTGTAGCTCTACTTTGTATCCAATTAAACTAATAATATAAATATAAATAAAAAGGCAAAACTAGACTTTGTTGTGGCAATGTACAGTAAGTATGAGGACTAGTTGCTCCATCCTCCATAGTGCTTAGTATTTTCCACAGTGTCCCTCCAACACATTGGGGATTTTTTTCTTTCTTTCTCTTTCTTAAAGCCATCTGCTTCCCTGGCAGACTTTCCAGCATGACATTTACCTGGAGGACAACAAAGAAAACACACAGAGAGAGTGTGCAACTGAGACAGATACAAGTCTTTAACTGCCAGTGCTGCCATGGTGCCATTTACTCAACTACTGTAATGTGACAGAGGACTGGGTGAAAGAAACAAGAATCAAAGAGGAAAGTGTGCTGGCAGCTTCTCTCTGCCTCTGCTGCCATGGCAGAGTCATACAGACTCAGCTAAGAAATTGTAACCCTAAAAGGGGGCAGAGAGAGAGCAGAGGGGGGTAGGAGAAATGGAAGGGAGAGGGTCTGTCTGTCTGTTGAGGAAGAAAATAGTGCCTGTATTCCCCAGTAAATCAGTGTTGTTGAGGAGCTCAGTAAAGTGAAGAAACGGCAGTGGCAGCTGCACCCAGTTCAGTGCCTGCTGACAGAGAGGAGGCTTTTGTTTGCAGCACAGGCGGCACAGTGAACAGCATAGGGTGGCATAGTCTGGAATGTGACATTATTGTTTTTTTTAAATAGAGACTGGGTCAAAATGGGGCACACTGAGGGGGCAATTAAGATAGACATTTTGTCTGTGTGTTTGTGTGCACACATAATGCATGTGTGCCAGTTGTACCCAGTACTGATCTATATATATTTTTTGCCTAAAAATGGTTTAAAGTCGACACTAAATGCCATGTTTTAAATTGTTTGTTTCAAACTAAATCTGCTATACTTTCTTCAGTAGCACCAGATGCATAACTTGATGAAATCAAAACATTGTCGCAGAGAATGTGTACATTATTCAGATACAATGGGAGAATGGGTCATAGTAACCAGTAACAGAAATGAAGAGACTTTTCATAATAAAGAAGGTGTTAGGTATGCAAACATATGATACATTGCCTGTTTATCTGTTACCTCATGAATAAATGAACAATCATCAAATTATTCTGTTGTACTTTGATGTTTTTTACTAAAGTGAGAATGTCTGTCATCAAAAGTAATACATTTTAGAAACGCAAACTAAAGTCCATCTTGGTCTAAAGAATGCAAACTAAAGTCAACACCAAAGTGACGCCAGCTGCAGTTCCATCTCGAATCAATGCGCCATAAATTGGACTAAATGCAGTATTAAAAATAATGAGCACTACCTATAACATGAGGCAAACAGTCATAAACAATGTCTGTTGATCACTTTGGACTAATGTCACGTGATGCAATGAACATGCTTATGCACACACACACACACAGCTATTTTCCACGACCAGTTAACAAGTCAACACCTGACTCAATCTGGGAGCACCTGCAGCGTGTTCCTGTGTGCTCACAAGTGCATGTGTGTGTGTGTGTGTGTGTGTGTGTGTTTAACAGGCAGGTGGTAATGAGGCAGACTGTGCTGTACTGGCTTCCATAATGAGGTGGCAGGCAGTGAGAGATAGGGCCAGTGCCACTAATGGGCCCCTATAGCCTTTAATAAGCAGTAATTATAGTGTGTGTTTACCAAGTGGCTCCAACGCGCTTGAAAAGGTTACCTTCACACATAGCTACTCCACTGCTGGCCCTCCCACCAGGGGACACTAAGTGACAACACTGCAAAGCGCTGTGTGTACTGTACATGTGTTGGAATTAGCATGTATGCTAGTTTTGGTGAGCTTTTAAGTATTTTAGTGGTTCTGGTATTTAACAACCAGGTTTTTCCATTGTCATGTTTTTTTGTTAATATACAATGCTTAAGTCCTGCCTCATGGATAGCTTCTTCTCCGTCAGCTTCTGTAAATCAATGTTTTGTCTCAAAGCAGTTTCTTTCATCATTAAATCTGACAAGCTGAAATGTGATTCTGCAATTTTCAATCCATATTCTAAGATAAATGAATACCAAATTCTATACGAAATAGACATTTGACAACATCAAGATACAACAATGACTGTTAGATAAGCATTGAATAATTACAAAAGACTAAAAATGTCTTCAGACAACTTTTAAAAGTGGTGCAATTTATTACAAAGACAATGGAAAGAGGCGAGGTTTTCATTTTAGTGAAAAATCCACACTTATCCTGAATGTTTTTGATTCCACAAAAGTGCACAGTGACAAGAAGAAAAAGCTGAAAAAACTGTAGGAAAATGAAAAGAAACTGGAATTCCTGGTAAGATTGAACAACTACTGCTAAAACACTGTGGACAAAATGTTCAACCACAGACATTCAATTTGAATGTACCTTAGGAAATTACTGACATTTAATGCAGTGTCATGGCCTCAGCTGACATTAATTCCAGATTTTAGAGAGACAAAGTGTTGACACACTCCATCCTTGACTGTGGAGAAACTGAACTTTAGAGTACAGTAGGATTGTATGAGGAGTACCATGGCAGCCAAGGGGAGCCTGTTTCATACAAAGATTTACTTTGATCTCATGATGATTAAATTTGGTGCATCAGCTGATAAAGTCAAGGAGAGCTTACATCAACAATGCAAGACTGCATTTCCCTAAGAATAATTTTACTGAAATTTGTCGTGGTACTTTCAGACTCCATGTCTCCCCTTTTGCACTCTGACCTTTATCCAACCTCTGACTGACCCTCTGAAGACACTCTGCATTTTGGGAAAGCCCTCTCAGTGACCTCATCAATCACAACACCAGCAGCCAGGCAGCATGTTCACCCTCTTTCTCTGGCTGCCGCTGCATTGTTTTCTCTCTGTCTCCTTCTCTGCATCGATATGCCACTCTCATTCTCTTGTCCCACTCTTTTCTCTCATCGTACTCTCTAAGCGCACTGTGATTTTGATTACTGTACGGCTGCCAAACCTGACAAATTACAGTGTTCCTACATGTTGCTGCTTCAACAGATTAATACCACTGATGGTGAGCTCCTTTATCACCCCGCCATGCATTCACTTGTTCAACATCTCACCTTCCCACAACTCCTTCCACATTGTCTTCCTCAGAGGTCTCGTTGTTCTCCTCTCTCCTAATTCTTAGAAAGACAGAAAGTGGCAGAGTAAATTCGACATTCTGAAGACAACTTTCTGTCACATAAATTTCTACTAAGCTACAACAAAATCTCACTACTGTTTTTTACATCAAAAGAGCTGCTCACAAAATACAGGTGGTGCTGGCACTGACATACTATATATATATATATTTGTTCTACCAGACAACTGCATGATCATAAAGCTGTGATTTGACGGAGGGTCTCAATGCGATTTAGCGAATAAGCACTTTTTGTGTACATTGGGTCTAAGACCTTTTTTTCTGATTTGGGTCCCTTAGTCCCAATTAGGAGAAATCTTAATCTTAAAACATACTATGATATTTTAGATAATAATGTGGTACCAACATTGTTTTTACAGTTTGTGTTTGTCCCTTTTCTGTTTCAACATGGAAAACACCCCATGACCCAGCTGACTTTAGACCTTATATCCCAACATCATTGTAGGACCTCACTAAAGCTCTTGTGGCCAAATGGGAGCAAATACCTGCAGCCAGGTTCCAAAATCTGGTGGAAAACCTGAAACCAGAACAGTGGAGGCTGTTGTAGCAGCAGATTAATGCTCATGGTTCTGGAATGACATGTTCTAGATAAGGGTGTTCACATTATGTTTGTCCATATAGTCTATGTCAATGACCTGTGTTGTGTGTTGTACAACACTGAATTATACTGAAAATAAATAAATAAGGGATCACTGACAGTTGAAGGTGACACAACAGAGGTGTAATGAGCACAAAGAGATGCATTTAATGTGATATCCACATGTCTATCTGTTTAAAGGATAAGCTCAAATGCTATGACAGTAATAGGGGACAGGCGGTGAGCCAGTTAAACAATGTCTTGGTTTAGACTAGATGCATGTAAAAGAAAAGAGAACTTAGCCTGATCAGATATCAACAGTCACTCATAAACACTACACAAGCTACTTTTTCTTTTTTTGGATCTCTAATCCAACATTAGTAACAGGGTCTTTGCTCTCTCTCAGGGTGGTATTCCTCAAGTCGTTGTGCTCATCTTTGATGTGGCGATGAATGTGTAGGATAATGTTGGTCCACTATCTCACTGGCCATTCACATGTCATGAGAACAGCAAGCCAGCGGGAAAAAAACAGGGTCTCTAATCTGGTGCCCATGCTGGGACAGGGCCACGAGTTCGCTCACAGCACAGTGGCAATGCTGTGTGTGTGTGTGTGTGTTTGTGTGTGGTGGAAAAGCATTCTGTTCTTTTACTTACAATAATTACAAGAAGTCTCATATTACAAGTTAAATCCCTAAAACTTTACTTAAATAAAACTACAAATTATTCAAAATGGACCCTTCCAGAGTGTTATATATTTCATATATGTCATCAGCAAAGCTAATCAGAGTTTTATACTCACAACTGAGGATGGAAACGCAACCTTCCTGCACCACAGCCAGAAAAGTTTTGAAAATGGCGATTAGCGTGGATGAGATCGATACAGCTGCACAGGTTGATGTAAATTGACTTACTGAAAAAACAAAGGAAGGAACAGGCTGCCCTGTCAAGTCTCTTGAAATCCTTCGGGGTGCTACCAGCCAAGAGTAAAAGTCCACTGAATTGACATGTAAATTGAGCACTCACTAAATATGTTCTTACGTTTTTATAATCAGTGGACTGTTGCTAAAGTTTTAATGAAAATAAAAATGTCCCAATGTACCCAATATTTCTACTGTTAGATTAGGGTTGTAATCTGACGATAATTTACATTATTGACTAACCGTTTGATTTTTTTCTTGCTGAAGCGATTAATAGTCTTTCAGAAATAAAGCCTTTAAAATTCCAATTCCCAAAGTGAAATCTTTCTCGCCTTTGAAAAAAGAAAGAATGAAAAACAACGTTTTAGCTTTATCTAAATTTCACTTCACCATGTCTAGCAGTTGCTAGTACAGCTTTTTGAGTCAAAATGATGCTGGCAAAACAGCACTTCCCAAACAGAAAACAGCCAACATGAACATCATGTCAGATTGAATAATGAAGTGAGATTAAAATAATAATAATTCAGCCTGATTAACAAAAAAGTACAATATTTATCTCCAAATATATGTAGCAGTAGGAAATAGTATCAAATGGAACAAGTAGCTTGAGTTAATGTATTTAGTTACTTTCCGCCACTCTGGTTTGTGCACATGTCCACATCCTGCCTACATTTGTGAGAAAGAAAAACTGAGTAGCTGAGTTATCACTTGGCCCATCGCTGTTTTTCCATGACAATGAAAACAAATCCAGCTTACACTCATTTCTGTTTTCTCTCAGACTCTGTATGTGTGAGAGAAAGCCTCCCTCTGTCCTCACTCTATAAAGGCTTGATCTCTGCCTCTGTTGAATATGTTAATCCATCTGGTGGTCCCCCCTGCGCTTTCTCTCTGCCCACGGGACCCCCACTGCCCCACTCTCCCTTCCCCAAGTAGGGGAAAGGGAATCTGGGATACTTCAGCAGAGGCTTGGTGGGCCAGGACTTCATCCCCTGGTTGATTATGTGTGGTGCAGAGAAGAGGGAGAAGGAGAGGTGCACGACATAATCCTATTGACCATCCCTGTCCCATATGGTGAACACACTGGCCTCTCCAGTGGTACAGTCAGTGGAGTGGCAGAGCCAGCTTGCCTCTCCAATCAGGACACATTTTCACTAAAGCTTGACATCTCACGCTCTCATGTGGGATCACTGGTGTAGAAAAGACGAGGATTGTTTGTTAGTTTGTTGCAGAGATGGGAGTCCACTGCCACCTGATTACAATTTAATTATTTAACAATCATGATATACACAATGATTAGATTTACAATCGCTATTATATATATATTTGGTTTTATTCCAGTAAGGAGTGGCTAATGTACAGTAGTTATTTTAAAATAAGCACAAAAGTCTGATATTAAACAGGATTCATGCATGCTACTTTTCCTTACTAAATCCAGGAGATTTTAAAGGACGAGGTAGTAAAATATATGAAGTATTTATTAGAATTGCCAGTGTGGTTAGATAATAAAAATACACATTTTGTTTTCCACTTCATTGATTCAGTTCTCCCTCTTAATTTAATGTACAAACTCTCTCTCATTTTATGCTTTCATCTACTTTTAACTGTTTTATTGTCCTTTTGATTTAATTTCTTGTTTTAACTTTGCATTTTCTTTTTAATTCTTAGTTTTTTTCCCATTCCTTATAAAGCACTTTGTACCTTTGTCAAGAAAAGTGTTATACAAACAAGGTTTATTGTTATTATAAAACCAAGAGAGAGCCAAAGTGTTCTATAAGTGCTGATTAGAATTTTAAAACAAAAGCGAACATTGGTGGTCAAAACCAAGCAAAAACCTTTTTCTTTGAGACGATTCTTTGCGTAATTTATTTCTTCTTTTGTCTTTATGTGCATTCTACTTGTCTCGTGTAGTTTGTTTGTTTAAACATGCAGACATACATCATTATTTCACTTTTCTATTGGCTACTATCAAATGAAATACCTTGCACAAAATACAGACTTGAAATTATACCATTACAAGCTAAAGTAATTTGGTATCTTCTAATGTGCTTTTGAAATGAGATGCCACTATTTAAATTAAAAAAGCATGAAATCAATAAACAAATTTTGTGAGTGTTTCTACTTATGTGTATTTGGCCTTACAATATAATGCAATCCAATAAGACAGCATACACTGTAAACTCCACTCTACTGAACTGCATTGTGGTGTTGTGAAGTGTTACTTGTTTTTGTCTGATCCCTATATTCCCAACATCATATCAAAAACATAAACATCAGAGGCCATTGGGGGACCAATATTGTATGTGTGGGTGGGGGGGTCTGGCCTTGTGGCAGCAGCAGCCTGAACGTCTGTTCAGTTGTGGTGGAGGTGTGGGAGCCCGCCGGGGGGCTTTTTGTCCGCGGACCACTGTTACAATCCACGTTGGCCATTCAGCCCCGCCATGTCAATTGGCATATGGTTGATCCACCCCCAATGGATTCATGTAACCAGAAAATGCCGCCTTTCAGGGACCTGCATTCTCCATCAAGCGGGTGAGATTAAGATGTAATGTTGCTCTCTCCCTCCACAACAGGGGGTGAGTTGAAGTGACAGGGAGAGGGGGGATGATTAGGACACATAAGCCTGAAGAAAACGTCCTTGGGGCAAAGGAGAGTGAGGCTGGAGGGGATGTTGGGCACGATGCTTTTAGTGTCATGCTTCACACAACACAAAGAATGATAATCATACAATTATGTCACTTGGTTTTGATTGGTGTTAAAACATTAGCAAACAGAGACTTTTCCTAAGTTGAAATGTGACTCAGAGTTTCTAACACACAGCAGGTGGTGACAGTTTTTTAGGGTCAAAGGACCATTTACTTTCAACTTTAGATTCAACAGTAGATTTCAGTAGATGCTGTTTGCTAGATGTCATGTAATTCTAACTGTTCAAATAAAGTTGTTCTCTGAGTACTTTTAGGACTTTAGATGTTGTTTGAATGCTCAATAGCCCTGTTTAAACATGCAACAACTGATTTTTTGGCCACTTGGTAGCAACAGAAACAAGTTGCGAACACAACCGCATAACGTTGATATGGCAAACAGTTGCTCATTCACAAAGTTGCATTGTGGGAAATGTGTCCAGCAGTGACAGAGCAACATTATCATTCATTTGGAGTCGTGCTTCTATCCACCTGAAACAGGTGGCCTGCAGTTTCAGGTAATAATTCTCTGTAGGTTCATCACTACGATTGACCCCTTACACATTTTTACACATTGTCATTGTAAAAAAATATAAAGCCATTTCAAAGAAAATGTATTCTTCACCACATGCTGTACTTTCATGTTGTGTTTTTGTATATTTGTATGAAATAATGATGATTAAGTGTGGATCCGTTGTGGTAGAAAGGTTTGAATGGGATTTTAACAAGACTTCTTTATCCTCTTCTTTATGCATTAACAAAATTCTGAAGTTCAAATGCAGCTGCCTGCCAGCTTTAATGGTGTTCTCCCCCTAAAAAATGTCAGCCTAAAATGGCTCTGCTTGCATCACTTTCTCACATTCCCCCTGTCACTGATAATTAATTGGGTCCGGCCCTGTTTCAACACACAACACCCACAAGTCAAGTGCCTACTTCTGTAAAATACTTCCAGTAACTGCCACAGTGCCCAGTTGCCTGTTAAGACCTCATGCGTGTGAAAGTCCCAGTGAGGACATCCCATGGCTCTCGCAAATAAAAATAAATGTCTTGATTGAGCTCAGATGTTCTGTTGGTTTTAATTCATTTCTATATAAAGAATATAGGATCAACCGTACAGTATTACAGTTACAATCAGACAACAAACCACACATTCATTTAGCGAGGCAAGTTATCTAGTAGCACGCAAACGTTCTGTATATAAAAGAGACATTACAGGAAATTACTTTGAATGGTTTCTTTGAGATAAACCTTTTAAGGACTGAATGTATTTCTCAAATGTATTGGAATAATTGGAAATGGTCAATACCAATCTATCATTTAAAAATACAAGTATTGTGGTCCAGCTTGGGAAATACCTGAAAATGTACCTTCGAGCCTTCTCAAGACCTGTTCAGACCAAAGTTTGTGAGGAGACGAAACCGTTTTAAAGCAGGAAAAAGAATGTAAAGCACGTCATCTCGACACTCTCGTTTTTTATGTTTTCATCGTTTCATCATCAATACTCAAAATGCAACTGTAGCAAGTAACTCGCTATCACTACTCGCATTCATATTTTAACACGCTACAAATTATATCCAACTACATAAAAAGCCTGAAAAGTTGGCAGTTAGAACGGAAGTACAGAGAGTTATTGCTCTGGAAACGATGCACTGTCACGTCTAGTTGCATTGGTGTAAACTTGCAGGTTTTAATAACATTGCAGAACGGGTGCATTGCAAGCAGTTGCAAGTTTCAAATCTTCTCGCCGCAAATCTTTGGTCTGAACTGAGTTTTATGTGCTGACTGGTGCAAATCAGTATCCCCAAACTCGTTGCCATCTCTGTATTTCTTATGAGTTCCCACAGTTCCATTTTCTGTTTCCCACCAGTAGAGCCGGTTATTATGAGAGCAGCTTATCAGGAAGCCTCATGTCTACACCTGGTAACTCCATTGTCCAGCTTGTGCACAACACTTCTTACCAGAACTCCTCAGACTGACATGCCCATACACACACACTCAAACACACATGCACAAAACGTGTCACTCCCCTGTCAACCTAATTTGCTTCTAACATGGAGAAAGGACACGCCCTCCTCTAATGAGAACAAATCTCTCCCTTTCTCCCTCTGTCTCTCAGTTTCCCTTTCCCGCCTTCATTCTCTCCATCTCCTCACCCCCCCACACAGTCCCTCCAACCTTTGCTTCCTGCCTTTTGATATTGTAGCCATCTCACTCATGCCACCAATTAACGACATAATAGACCAGCCGGCTGCTGCCTACTGACTGCTCGGACATTAATGATACACTGCTGCTGAAGGGACACAGGACAGATGTAAAGACAAGAGAGAGGTGTTATGAGGTGGAGGGGCAGACGGGAACAGAGGTCGGTGTGGTCAAATAGTCCCCAAAATGACCATGCTCTGTTCCTAACCCCAGCGAAAAACACCATGAAGTCAGGGACCATATATCAAGGCGATGAGTTGCCGTAATAATGAGCAAAGTATTTGTATTTTGCAATTAAAGTGAGCAGCCTAATTTATATATACATACTATAGAGAGAGACATACATGGATCTCCCAGTTCTTGCTCAGGGCTGTCCAGTTATTCTGTATTAAACAGAAAAATATATTGTAGAAGAACCCCTGTCACCGCTTACAATAAATTGTTAAGCAACATTATCATACTGAAATATTGGAAGTCCAGTATTCACTCTTATTTTTGCTGTTTTTGGTCTCTACCAGCTCTTGAGGGAAATACATGGCTCTTTAGCTGCTAAATGCTCCACTATGTTCACCAGCTAGCTGTGTTTGTTGTTTGGTGCTGAGCAGGTAGTGTACAGGTAGTTTTTTCACTGAAAACAGCTGCCTCTGGCCGAAAAGGCAGCTAAGAGAGCGATGAGAGTGAACCAGAAGTGGAAAACCAAAACAAATCATATGAAACTTGCTCCATGTACCTGTTCCTCTGTCAGTCCACCCATCTAAGCCTTCTTGGTGAAGCTTCACCGTCATGTGTAATGGAGAATTTGTGTGTTTTTTCAAAGCATGTTCCGGGAATACAACAGCACTTAAATGACACATTGTTTCATTGTTTGGTCCAGCATATTGTACGATATTATAGTGGAATTGTATTTTAGTTTTGAATGTATTGTATTTGATTATGTACAAGATAATCTGTTCTTAGATTTAATGCTCTTTGATTCTGCCATTGGCAGCGATGTTCTTACTTATAGCACTTGTGATTCATCTCTTACAAGTTTGATGAGACATCATGTTGTTTTCAATCATGGTTCTATGCACTGTATGTAAATTTGGAAGTTGCTTTGGATAAAAGCGTCTGCTAAATGCCTAAATGTAATGTCAAGTATGAACTAAACAAAATTTTGTGGAATTCAAAATTTTAGGAAGCTTTATTTTCAATGTCTGTAAATACATTGCTCAGATCAAGTCTGTCCTACTAGTTCAGATACTATAGAGATCAGATAGTGTTGTTTTGTGGTCAAATCTTTATGCTTTATGCTTTCTTACCTTATTGGTAATTCCTCTTTGTTTGATACTAACAAATTTCTCTAGATTACACAATATTTTGTTTGTAAAATCTTTTTTTTCACAGTGTCCAGGTGCACCCAAATTGATCACCACATTTATATTTTGTACTCAGACCAGCTGCATTTCAAGAAACATATTACAAACTTTCTTCCCCCATACATCACGGCAAGGAGAGCTCTGTTTGCAAAGAAGATAAAAGGAACAGATGTGATTGGCCATGATTGTCACATGCATGATGCTTCTTACTCCATGCAATATCCAGTGTGCCTCTACAGCAACGAAAATACCAAAAGTGGTGTGCGCACGTGACTACACTTTTTGCCCTGCAGCCTGACGGATGAAAGTAGGGCCCTCCATGTTAATGTTAACCATTTGAGGGTTTAGTCAAGTGTTGTGCTTGTGGTGAAAATGGCCTGTATCTACCCAGTTTGGTTCGCTTCGTCTTTGAGCTGACAAGATCTGTGTTATTTAGATTAATACACAATGCAGTGAAACAGCTTTTTCAGACAAAATGACACCTCTGACTGTGTGTCTGGCTGCAGGCATGTCTCCGCCTGCCTGTCAATCACTGTCTGTCGCAATTACAACTGTCATTATGTTTGTTAAATTGGCAATCAGAGAAACTCCAATCTTTTCAATGAGTTTGGTGTTAGCAAGAATTTTTCTTTTTTGAATGATTTTCACGCATTGTAATGCTAAATGTTTTTCTCGTGAAAGCTGTACCCACCATTGTTTCCAACAGTGAGAATAAAATATTTCATGAACTGCCAAAATGTTTGGAATAATATTGTCATATGTAACACTTACACATACACATACACTAGTCTCTTTCTTCAACGGCAGCTAGTGTGTCATTAAAGGAGGCCATTGTCGCTGATTAATTAATGAGCATTTTTTTTGTTCATGGTAAACTGGGATTAGCATATTCATAAGGGCAGACATCTTTCAGACAGCTTTGAGCGAATCTGGCGGGTCTGTTTTCTCACTGTGTTCTTGTTTGTGCCCATACATAACCCCGTTTGTTGACCAGAGTCCTACCCCATTAACTCCCATGATCCTCCATGTCACAGACACAGAGATCGAAACACGAGAGAGAGAAGCAAGACACATATGGCCCTATTTTCACACTTGAGAGAGCACGCCCTCAGGATTACAGACTAAATTGGTCAGGGTTACAAACTGATTACCATGTCGTGTTACATCTTTATTCTCATACATAATAAACAATGAGCGACTATTAAAAAATGTTGCACTCAATTCCCCCCCACCTCCATCCCAACCAGATTAATCAAATTAAAATAAAAACTGTAATCACATACTATAAGTCCTTTAATTGATTCTTAAATAGTGAATTTAGCAACAAGTTTAATGCTTTTATTTACTTAAAGAGGCATATTTACTTCAGTAAGGACACTTTTAATGGGTCTTCAAATTCACTTTGTGGCCTTCTTTTTGTAGGGGCCATAATGTTTAGTGTATCTAAAACATGAATTTTTCATTGTTCTTACAAATCATTATTAATTAAACCAAACGTTGTATATTTGGTTGATTCAGATTTGTATGTTGTAATTTTTGCTGGAGAAGTGACAGTCTTTGCTCATACGTCATCTTAAAATGCACAAATGTACAGATAAGACACCATATACTACAACACAATGTTCATCAGGTTCAAGTTTCACAGTGGTTTCAATTGAATGTTAATTTAAAAGACCTATCAAAATCTTTATTGTAAAGTAAATTTACTCTCTTAAAAGAACTTGCACATTTCTAAGAATGGAACTAAATTATACCTTGGGGTTCATTTATGTCCATTGTTAACACGTAGTAAGCATCATCTCCTCTGGGAGAAATGTTGCACACTCACACAGGTGTTTTCAGTTACTCTTGGCTGGTCTTGGGTGATAAGTAAAATTGCTATTGAGGCAGACATAAGTGAGAAGGACTGCTTTATGGCAATATTTCTGTAACAGGGTTTTTCCTTCAATGTGATGAAGTATCTTTATTTGTCATTCATTAGTAGTAGCTGAAAACAGTCAGATTATATTATCTATAGTTTTACATTCACTGAATCATGATATATAACCTTAGTGCGATAATAATGTGCATTAAGGTCATCAGGGTTGACTTGCAGGCTGAACCCAGGAGTACAGTAGCTCCATATAAAATGTTGAATTTTCAGTTGGGAGATGGAGATTATTAAAATGACGTGTAATAACTTGTGTCTTTGTGTATTTTTGGCTGTTTTTATAGTAATTAGAGCTTTACTATGTTCTTGTCCAGTTAATGATGCAGGGGGAACTTGGCTATTGGCAGCCTGATGGGACAGTAAAAGGCCAACTGTGAGTGACTTATTTTTTTCTCCGTCCCATCTCCTCCCCGTCTCTTATCTTATCTGATCGCTGAGCCGCGTCTCTGCCTTATTAGTCACGTCCATCTAACTCTCTCTGACCTGTTATTTCAATCTCTGGCCACACACAGACACACTCACGCTAGAACACACTCACACACATTGAAACACGTGCACACAAGGACACAGACTTGGAAACGCACACACACAGTCACACACACGCAGACTGACACACTCCCCTACTCACCAGCAATTTGTTGCCTGTGACATCACATTGTGTGTTAAAGCCGTACTGGCACCGGGCTGCAGCTTCGTTAACTTTCCTCTTTAATGAGCAGTTTAATTGAGCTGTCTAGCAGGCCACCTGTCGGCCCGCAGCCTCATTACCATACTAATGGACTGGGATTGTTGCTGCTCTGACAGCTCAGGCTGCACGACTCTAACAGGCACTGAGGGGAAAGAGAGAGAGGGGCCAAGTAAAAAAAACGGGACTGGAGGCAACACTGGAAGAGAGGGATTACCAGAAAACACGAGGAGAAAGATTAAAAAGTGTTAAGAAGAGAATGGACTTTGGGTTTGGCCAGTTTGAAGGATGAGGCGGACAATATATTTCCCACAAATGCCATGAAGACTAAAACCAATAATGAAGTGTTTTCTGTGTATCCAAAGTCTGATAAAGCGTATTCCTCTGTGCCGCGGAGCTCCATTGTTGTCCAAAAACGGTTAAAACCTCATAAGTGAGCCACACTATCGCACTAGCTATCATGTTCCTTCATTACCTGAACTCACACATGGTAGTTTATTTTGACTTATTCCCGGATACGCCGTCTTACTACTGCCTTAAACAATCACTAGAGCACCAAAAATTTCTGAAAATAGTCCAATGTGTGCAGTATTTCCTCCTGTTTGAGTTACATATCCTAACAGCTAAAGTACCCAGCTGTTTTATTAAATTACTGAGCTTTTGTTTAAGTTTTGTGAGCTGTTTTTAAAGATTCATGTCTTCTATAGACGCAGGGGGGTAGGGAGTTGGGAAATATTGACAGATGGACTAACACATTGTTGATTTTGGTCCTTTCATAGGATTTACTGATGGAATTTTTAATTTAGAAAATCCTCCCGGCATCAACAGCATCATATCTACATTGTGTGCTTGCTCACTCAGTTTTGAGGCATCAGAGCCTCAGTGAAGTGTCTAAGACTGACAAATTTTGTTATGGCTGCAACAATATTTTAGGTGTCTCGATCCTTCTGAACAGATTTCACCAAAATTCAGTCTCTGACATGTCTGGTATCTTTGGAAACATTAGAGATTTGAGTGTTGTAACAACATTTGGCAAAAAATGTAACAATTAAAGTGACTATAGTTTGATACAAGAGGTTTCCAGTTTCACAAAGTAACTGTGTGTGTAAACATTAGTATGTCTAATTACAGTTACTATTACAGTTCATGTTCATGATATGAGCATAATATTAGTAGGTTTATCAGCAAATTGGAAATAGATCTGACTGCTGGTGTACAAAGGTTAGTAGCATACTGCATGCAAGGGCAACATTTTGAGTGAGACATTGTGGGGACCCACTGGGCATAACATGTGCATCAGTGATGCTGTGATTCTAACAGACGGTGTTTGATCTGTATTCTGGACCTGTTAGTGATAATCTTGTAATCAGAGATCTTTGCATAGCACTCACATGATACAGAATGGACCAAAAACCTTGGCATGCGCTCCTGAGCTGCTGTGTTCAGTGAGTATCCAGTGAGTTTTAGAGTTGGTTTAAAGTTGAATATTAAGGAAATTAGCTTTTTTGAGATTTTGGAGGTATTCAACAATTGGTCGTCTCATAAAGCTTCTACCGTCCCTTCAGAGATTTAGACTTAGACTACCAACGTTCAGTTCTAACAGGGTGACTAATTATTTTATCTCTCAGGCCCCCAAACTGTTAAATACTCACAATGACTTAACTGATGGTTAGTTCCTGCATAACTACTAAAAGCTGATGTTGGCATTTGGCAATGACTAAACATACTCTAGGTTTGTTGTTGTCACTGTATTAATTATCATGTTTAATGTATCCCTAGTGTGCCTACGTCATGTTTTACCTGGCTGCAAGACGAATTTTCCCTCTTGGACAAAGTTAAAAGTTGAAGTTGATGTATGAGGGGGACAAATTTTGATATTTTATATAATGTCATGGCGTCTACGCACATGCATACGTACACAAGCTGTACACAAAATGGTCAGCATTTCTTCATTAATTTACAAATACTAAGTTGAAGCTCCGTGTTAATTCAGCACTCTTGAAACACATTGTATTCCATCTTTAATTTAATTATTCTTAATTGAGGATTACCTGCTAAATTGTCAGTCTGCGACAATACAAATACACAACTACTGAACTGAGTAAAAACCAAGAGGACAAACTTCCTTTCTGTTTGGGTTGTGTGTTGCTCAGTGTCTTGATGTGCGCTAATGTGACAGGGGAAAGCTGGCATGAGGTGATCTCAGCACAATGGAGGAAAAGGCACCACACTGGGCCGGCTACTTTGCTCTTTTCCAGGCTTATATAGCAGAGACAACAAGCTGAGTGAAAGTCAGCTCCGGCAGAAGCCATGTCAGGTCTTCAACAAACTGAAAGACTAATTTAAGTCAAAATTAGTTTTTAATGTGTCCAGGAACTGTGTGTGATCGGCATTTCTATAAACACAGAATTGACTTTTTATTTGGTTCTAATACAGGAAGATAAGCTCAAGCTGTTATTGGTGTTGAGCCTACTAGTGTCTGACATTTCATTTGTTCTTGCATCTAATTATCCAGTTTAATTTGTTTTGATTTCGGGATTCCAGGGACTCTGTTCCAGTCAGCATGACGGCATAAAAACATGAAGGCGCCAGAAAAGCTGTAGAAATTGAATGAAAAAAGTAGGCCAAATAGGGTGATTACAAGTGAAAGGTGGCCGTGGGGATGATGGACAGACTGAGAAGAAGAAAGGTGGGGGTATGGCTGTGGTAGAAAAGCAATATGCATTCAAGGATCCAGTGAATACACCCCAATTCTACACAGCCACATGCTAATGACCACCACCATTTAATGTGTCAAATTCACAATTCCCTTCGTTCTTCCCTCTTTCTTTCTCTCTCTCCTCTGCAGGGCTAATTGCTCCGTCCCCTCCTTTTTGACAGAGAGGCTGTTGGTCTGAATTAAAGTCCATATTGTGGCGTCCGTGCCCAACCTGTGGCTCCCAAAGCGAGAGCATGTGCACATGGATCTGCATGCCCCCCCCCCCCCACTGTCAACACACACACACGATGCTAAACAGCCGTGTCCACATTAATAGACGTAAACTTAAAAATAATGTGTCAAACGTGGTTCTGTCCACATTTGGATTTTTCAGTGTCTAAAAGTTTACTGTACACACTGAAATGCTAAAAACTAAAAGAAAACACTTATATCTCCTATAGTTTCTCCTGTGTGGGTTGGAATATGACAAAAATTGCGCATTACTACCATCACCTGCTAAGGAGTCGGGTCATTTTCAGCTTTCAGCTTTTGTGATTCAATATAGATGGATGCACAATGAAGGTGTTTTTATACATTTCTGTATTTATTGTCAGACAAGTATATAAGAATAAAATAGTGTCTTGATTGTGGCTCATCAATGCATGTTAGCTAACAGTAATTCTTGAGCTGCTGCATTGAGACCGTTAATCAAGTCACCATTTTAACCTCACATAATAGTCATTCTCCCAGAGTCCCAATTTTGGCACTGCTCAGGAGGTGGTAGTAGATGCACCTAGTAGTGACTGCCAGCAAAAGTGACTGCCACTTAGCTGGCAGTCAAGCAGATGAGTCGTCACACCAGAACAACAAGGACTGAAGCTAATAACAAAGACAACAACAGTAACATCTGTATGATGCAGGACAGCCACAGCTTTAAAAAAGATGAACAGTAGAGGACACTTGTTGGACAAACCAAGATGTCCAGGCCCTCATTGGTGTTTGGGAAGAGGACGCCATTCACAGGGAGGTATTAGAAACAGTGGTCCAGATAATTTCTTAATCTCTGGCAGAAATGGGGATAATACACACAGCCATAGCATGCAGTGCAGACAAACTACTTAAAAGATTGAACACAAATAAAAAAAATAAAGGATTACCAATGTATGCAGTGGAGCAAACTGAAAAAAAGATAAGGGGTCGTCTTGTGCAGGCCTCAGCAGGCATATTAAACTGTACGTCATAATAATGTAAACTTGAAAGAAAGTCACCGCTGGAGTATACTCAGGAAAAGGCCCCACTTTCTTGGCTTCATGTTAAGGTAGAACAGTTTGAGCTCTGCTGACCACCTGCCTCCTGATCAGTGTGGGCAGAACCAAACACACAAAACATAAGAGGTCTGAATGGGCTGCAATTTATCGGAGGGAGCATTTTTAATGACCCTGTTCAAAATGTGTAGAGTTTTGTGTTAAGGCACACGTGTGTTCCAGTACTTCTATCGTTCAGTTGATAAATTTGAATTATAGATTGAGAGTAACATTTTGGAATGGGAGGAGGTTTCTGGAAAGTGACGCAATTTGGCAAGTTAGGCCATTTTTGAAAGTCATTAATTTTATGTTATGTACAATTATGTGTGCTCTTGTGTATATGAGGAGTAATTTTATTTTTAGCCTGAGAGTAAGTACATTTTTGGAAAGTGGGGACATGTTTGTGAGGTGATGACATGGCGAGGAAATGTCAATAAAGTGAGGTCATTTTGGAAAGTGATTGTTTATTTGTGCTCTTGTGCACAAAGTCATTTGTCATTTACATTTTGACACGTGAGGACATTTTAGAAAGTCATTTTGTGAATATGTTCTGTTGGACTTGTATGATCGTGTACTTATGAAGACCATTTTGAGATTTTTCCTAAAACTGAAGACTAGTTTGGAAAGTGATGATATTGTTGAATGATAATTTTGTGTAAGTGCCACACATACCTACACAAAACTATTTCCAAAATGTGACACGGACCATAAATCAGTCACTGGAATTATGTTTTAGCTTGAGAGAGAGGATATTTTGAAAAGTGCTGACATTTTTGGAGCACAAGGAGATTTCAGGGAAGTGAGCATGTTTTGGTAAATAACAACATTTGGGAAAATCAGTTCGTATATGTACTGTGTGCTCTTGTAAAAAGTCAGAAATTTTTTTGAAAGTGAGGACATTTTTGGAAAGTAATGTTGTCTATGTGCGCACTTTTGATTGTGAGGACCAATTTGAGTTTTAGCTTGAGAGTGAGGACAAATTTAAAGTGATGTCAGTTTAAATGTAGCCATATGGGACAGTGTGATTTATGGAAAGTGAGGACATTTCATGATTTTTGTTTATGTATGCTCTTGTACTTTTGTGCTCTTCACTCTACCATAACTGAAATTGTGGACATTTGGAAGGAAAGCATTTTTTTTGAAAGTGAGGACATATGAAGAGTGTTGAGATTTCTGAAAAAGTTGGGGCATTTTGTCTGGTTCTCACTTCTTCAAAGTTTAAGACTTGAAAAAGAGAGAAAAAATGTATTACAGCGCATTGCAACTTTGTTTAAAATGTCACTGCAGCATTCTGGAGGTGTTGGATCCATGAAGGCTGAAAACCTCACTGCAGAGTCCTGGACTGTTGGTCCAGAACTACTTGCTACAGAGATCTGGACCAATTAAACCTGGTGTAGCAACCTTCATGCTTGCTCCTGTTTTATCCACCACCTGAACTATGTTTATGCCACTCTAGCAAATAGTGTTAATGTCATAATGAGGCCTGAATTGTGGGTGGAGGAAAAAATGTTGGCATCCAGCCATACAGTATACTGTGCCAGCAATGTTTTCACTTCAAGTAGGAACGCCACAAACAAATGGCTGAATTGAAACATTGCAGAGTGTGTGCAGGCTAAAAATGGTTGCTGCCATTTTGAAAGAATGAAAGGAACTAATTACATTATTTCTAATATTGCAGCCGAATATCCCATTTAAATGTATTTTTGTAAAATCAGTACATTTACTATAACATAAATTCATTTTTACTATAAAAGGATAAAATATAAGAAACCTTTTAACCTATAAATTAACTTTGCTTATGGTAAGTGTTGCGTCAGATTCAGCAAACCCTCTCAAGTGCAGAAATATGTTATAGATCAAATGTTTCAGCCTTATGAATGCCACATGTTCAAGTCATTAGTTATTGCAAATTTGTGTGATTTAAGCATCAGCGTAAACAATGCCCTCAAATGTGTTAAAGGGTACATATTTCACCCATGATGGTCAAGTTTCATTCTCTCAAAAATGCAAAAAAAACTCAAAACAACATTTTCTATTGTAGAGGTTGAAGTCCTCCTGTCAGAAAGCAGCAGACAGAAACACAACAGTTAGCAGTATCAGTAATGGTGTTAAGGGACTCAAAACATTTTGGAAATATTAATGCATCTGTCAATGTTGTGTCATTGCAGAGTCATACCGTATAAGAAGGAAGGGTTTGTCGGGAAGTTAGACGCCAAAAGACATCTTGCTAATGAAGAGCAGTCCATGAACTAGATTTATAGGTCTGTTTGTCACAGATGACAGAATAAAATACATTATGTTCTGTTGTCAAGTGCAACAAAAGATGTTCTACTGGAGAGAGACTTACATCATGACTGTTTGAAAATGTTCTTAGCAACTACTTAATCGTATCTGTTGTCATGCTCACGCCAGTAAAAAAGAATAAGCAGTACCATATGTCAGCTCCAAATTCATGCAGATTAGCATTATGATTCTTAAGTCAAACAAGGGTTTATCCCCTGTGGAGAAAGGCAGACTTTCAGGTCTGGACCACTTGTGCCACGTGAATCTTTTTCAGTGGTTATTGCGTGAGACCCATGTAATGCTACAACATTTTATTGAACAGACAACATTTTGATCCCACAATGTTCTTCCTCAGGTCCTAAAACTAAAAGCAACATGCGCAAAAATGAATTTGCTTCACATTCATTTGTTGTTAGTATTAAAATGTCTAGCTCCTCCCTGTAAAGTTTTCAGTCAGCACTTTAAGGTTGTTGCTAGCTTTTATTTAGGATACATTTATGTATATCTATTCTACCTAATTACAGTGTTTACTTGATGATTTTTGTTGTGTTTTTAAAAAAAGTTGAGTCTCACTTGAAGGAACAATAGAAGAAAATGAGAAGTGAACAGCAGATATAATGCATTTCACACACTTTCTCCCCCCAAATCAATATTATGAAAAAAATGCAATTTAAAAAATTGTTGTGCAGTGTTGACACTTGGGTACCCTCTACTGACAAGCTGCTGCTGGTGCAGGCAAGTGTGTGGTCCTCATGATACTGCTCTGCTCGTGTGTGAAATCGTGGGTGCGTGTGAAACCAGCATGTATCTCATCTTTCCTGCACGCCTTTCCCTTTCTCTAGCATGCTCTTGACTTGACGTCATCTCCGGCGCCTAATCCTCTGATCAGCATGCCAGGGGAGCAGGGGGAGTGGGCTTACTAGACTGGTGGAGGACAAGGGCCTGAGGTGATGCCTGGCTCCAGCTACATGTACTGATGCAGTGCAGCCGTAGCTTATTGTTGACCAGGGGTTGGAGTTTTAAGGTGACTACATTCATCTGCTTCCCATCCATCCTCCTACCGTGACCCTCTCTTCCACGGAGCTGAGAGCTAGAAGAGAAACAATAAGTAAGGGTAACAAAAGCGTACATTGAAAAATCACATTTTATTACAATATTATTATTACATTTTTGTCTGGACAATGGTCTGATCCTTCAAAACCCCAACAGAATGTAATCGTAAATGAGGGGGGAAAAAATGGAATTCCACTTTCCCTGGTCAGATGTGGCAGGTTCAAGTTACCGGGGTGAATAGAATGACTTGAGAGACCAGGGGATTGAGTGGAGTTGCTTGGCACACAAACAATTAGCACTCGTTCCTGCAAAGCTTGCCGTGGCCCCAACATTTCCCCACATTTGTTCAAATAAATTGACTGGACCCTGGGTCTTGTTTGTCTAGCTCTGTTGGATGGCTGCAGAGGGCTTAAAGGGAGCAATGAATGCCCCCTCCAAAGAGCACAACTCATGAGAACAGAGTTTATGTGTTATGGTCAGAAAATCTGACTTCCAACACTTTTTAAAAAGCATTGTTATATTAATTCCATGCTTGATCACAAATCACACTGGTCACATTGTGGTTTGACTGTGCGACACTAAGACCAGAAAATTATATAAGTTATAAGATAAAAGAAATGGGACACATAACTACAGGAAATTGAGTTAGTAACAAGCATTTCTAGCACTGTTGTTAAGGACGTAGGCCTCTCCGACCATTTCTTTGTTTTCTTTGATATGTTGGTTACTTCTGATACCCAAACCAGATCACTTTCTGTCAAAAAAAGGAATATAATGATCATAACAGTTGTGAAGCTATGTCCATAAAAAGAAGTTTAACATCAGACTCTAGTGATTTACTCTTTGATCCTTTCAACTTTAAAACCCTGGAAGTTATTTATGTAATTGCACCTGAAAGGGTCAAAACCATCTCTTGCAAGCAGAAAGCACTGTGGAGAAACACCCCAGCTGTCACAAGCCAGAAAAGAGAATGCAGGGCAAATGGAGAAAAAGTAAAATTCAGATTTACTACAAAATCTTAGAGAAAAAGGCTTGTCTAGCCTTTTTTTTTATCATCATCAGCAAGAATATCAACAATTCTTGTGTCCTGTTCACCACCGTTGATAAACTAACTAATCCCCCAAAAGAACTAGCCCCGATTTCATATTACTTAAGTGTAATGAGTTTGCATCTTTTTTAGAACAAAAATATCAGAGTAAATTCCTCCATGTTAAACAATGGAACCAGACCATTGCTGAAACAGCACAGAAACAACTTGGCCATATTGTATACTTTCAACGCCATTAATACTAAATCTCCGGAGGATGTAGTGAACCATCTAAATTCATCCACCTGCTGTTTTGACAACATGCCAACCACCTTTTTCAAAAATGTTTTAAGTTGCTTGGAAATGGATGTGCTGAAAATTGTGAATGGCTCAGTTCTGAATAATTACAGACCAATCTCTAAACTTCCTTTTATTGGAAAAAATATGGGAAAATCTATTTTTAATCAACTCAATAACTGAAGCTGCTTATAGATATTATGCTTCACATAGATGAAATCAACTTCCTCTAGATCTCAGAGGAACCTCAACTTTAGCGAGCTTTAAAACAAAATTAAAAACTTAAAAAGCTGTTCTCCTGTGCATTTGCATAACTGGTCTCAATACTACACCTTTATTTCTTTTGTTGCATCTGCAACTTGAATCTTTTTACTATACTGTAATTGTATTTTAGGTCATTTTACTTAATTTTCATTTCGTGTAATTGTAATTTGACTTTATTTCACAATTATATTCTTAAATTGCTAACTTAAAATTATATTATAGTTAGCATTTTTATTGTCTTTCTAATGTTTTTCTTTACCTATGTAAAGCACTTTGAATTGCCTCAGTGTTTAAAAAGTGATATATAAATAAAGCTACCTTGCCTGTCGGAAAATAAATATAGAAGATGAACTGGAGCTTGGGGTCTTCTTTGCCTTTGTCATTGAGGAACATTGTGCACAATTCAAAGATTTTTTTGTGAATAAACATTAGAATTGTTCCTGATTCCAAAGTCATGTGTTAAAATAAAAATAAAATAATCTGTCTCTTACTGTAAGATCTTGCTAATTGCCTTTTCTTTAAAAATAGGTACATTCACACTGTATCATGGCCTTGTATGGCTACTTACAAACATTATCATTCAATGTGTGTATTAGACTGCCACCTAGTGCTTTCTTTTCCTAATAAAAATGAAATGTTTATACAGTTAGGACAGATTTGGTGAGCCCATAAGCCGCTGACAGGCCACTAAAGCCCCAGAGCAACATATACATGACATATCATCATGTAACATCATGTAACACAATACAAGGTATGCTGAATATGAATTTTGTGATGGAGCTAAAACCGGTCATTGTCCGACACTCGTGGTGGAGGAGGGTCCTGGTCATTGTGGTGGAGGCAATACCGGTCATTGTTGGGTCAAGGGTTGTTGATAGTGGTAGTGGAAGCAACACCTTTAATATTGAAAAGTTTTCCATATATTCTACCACAATAGTCCTACTCCAATGTAAGATTAAAGAAGGGAAAATCATGTTTTTAATGGAAAAGTTTTTACATCAAATGGTGTTTTAATAAATTGTTTTTTAAATGATGAGGGAGGTGAGAACATGACACAACATTGCTGGCGTCGTCTGGACTGGGGATCCCGTGGTCATCGTCAATGCTGGCAAAGCGGTGGTTGTTTGGACTTGCGATCCAGTGGTCGTCATCACTGTTCCCCAGCACAGGTGTAACAATGCCTACAGAGCCTGAGAACCTCTGCTGCAGGGAGACACCACAGGCAGTGGGAATGCTTGGTGGATGAAATTGTAATTATGTAGTCATAATATCTATGTTCAATGTCACTTACCCTTTCAAATGTACTAGGTTACAAGATTACAGCAGCTTCAGAACCAACCATCATCCTGGCCTCGAACCTGTTTGAAATTGTCCTCTACAAAATGCATTCAACATCTACAGAGCTGACTATGGGCCTTTACATCTAAGGGGAATATAGCAGTAAGTTGTTTTATGCATATAAAATGTCAGTTATTGGACATGGCTTCATGGACAGGATTTCTAGGCACAGTCAGGGATTGGAGGGTGTCCAGTTTGGGGGCCTCAGAATTGCATCTCTGCTTTATGCAGATTATGTCGTTCTGTTGGCTTCATCAGACAGTGACTTTCAGCGTGCACTGGACAGGTTTGAGGCCAAATGTGAAGCGACTGGGATGAGAATCAGTACCTCTAAGTTCAAGACCATGGTACTCAGTAGGAAAAAGGTGGCATGCTCCCTTCAGGTTAGAGATGAGTCTCTTCCCCAAGCGGAGGAGTTTAAGTATCTCGGGGTCTTGTTCCCGAGTGAGGGTAAGATGGAGCGTGAGATTGATAGACGGATCGGTGCGGCGTCCGAGGTCCTACGGGCGTTATACCGGACCGTTGTGGTGAAGAAGGAGCTAAGCCAGGAGGAAAGGCTCTCAATTTACCAATCAATCTATGTTCCTATCCTGACCTATGGTCACCAGCTTTGGGTGGTGACCGAAAGGATAAGATCCCGGATACAAGCGGTGGAAATGAGGTTCCTTCGTAGGGTGTCTGGCCTCACTCTTAGGGACAGGGTGAGAAATACAGACATCCAGGAGAGACTCAAAGTAGAGCCGCTGCTCCTCCGCATCGAAAGGAGTCAGTTGAGGTGGTTCGGGCACCTGGTAAGGATGTCCCCTGGTCGACTCCCTAGGGAGGCCTTCGAGGCATGTCCAATAGGGAGGAGGCCCCGGGGTAGACCCAGGACACGTTGGAGAGATTATATCTCTCGGCTGGCCTGGGAACGCCTTGGGGTCCCCCCAGAGGAGTTGGAGGCCCTGGCTGAGGACAGAGAAGTGTGGGCCATGTTACTTCGTCTTCTGCCACCGCGACCCGGACACGGATAAGCGGAAGAGAATGGAATGGAATGGAAATGTCAGTTATTGTAAAACAAATATGAGTAAGGAAGAATATAAAATTAGTTTTCCTTTAACTCTTCATCTTCATGTTTATCACTTAACATGTTAGCAACATGGTCTTACATATCAAACACTGAAAGCACACAAAACGATTCATTTAGACTTTTAATAACTTACTTTTAGAAAGACTGCAAATACCACACACCTTTTGAAACACCTGGTACAGCAGGACTGATTGTCAACAACAGAAAATAAATTGAATTGTTGTTTAAAAAACAAACAAGAAAATGTGTCATCAGTTGGTTTCACAGAAGCCATAACAGGAAAAAAAAGATAGACACACTATATAAATGGAAGTTACCAATTACTGTTGACTAAACATTATGTACACTTTGCTCAGCCGTTACAGATATTTGACCTACAGAAGCTTTGTAAGCTGGTGTTGGGGCTTTCTGGGCCGGAGAATCCGGGTAGTACTGCCCACCTGCCTGGTGCTTTGAATATGTTCCCTGACGCCCGAGGAAGGTACGTGGGTTTCAGACCTGCCCTTGATTGAGCCTCGACACGTAGCTGGTTATCACATCTTGCTTCTCTGGCCTGTCAAACTGGGCAGAGATCCTTGGGGATCTTCAGCACCTCATCCACATATTGGCCAGGATCCTGGAAAACCTTCTGAAAGATGAGGTCCAACACATCATCCAGGTAATCTGCAATACAAGGAAGAAAAAGATTATGTATACATTTTCAAATAACTGAATAGGCCTGTTCCAGTGTTTCACTTGATTTTTATTATATATATGTAGCCTCCTTCTCCCATTACCCAAGAGAGTGGCCCTGAGTTCGTGTAATAATTGATTTCAATTGCAATAAAATACTCCAAATAATATGTATATTTCTCGTTTAATTTACCATATGGTTAATGGTCTTTGGTTATGTTATTTCTTCCTCCTATTTAGCAACCCCAACAGTAGAAGGTGGCTTAATTGACCTTTAAATAAACACTTTTGACCAGCTTGAGATAAACATTACACCAGACAGTTTTAGAAAGCAAATCTCAGTTATTTACTCAAACTTGAGCACAAACCTATATCATCATTCTTAAACTACTAGGGTTTTATACAACTAATAAAATAAACAAACTCTCTCTTACCCCCACCTTTCTTTTTTGTTCACAAAACTACCCTTTTCTTGTAGTAAGTAAAACAATTAAATCAAGTGTCACTGTCTCTTCTAACTCGAGCTAACTTAGTGGGCCCACACTCAACACATGCATACACACACACACACACACACACACAGCTGGCAAACCCAAAGAAACCCCTAGTTACAGGCCTGATGCTGAGATGCTTGAGTCCACACTATGCGTCTGCACAGTCCCCAGAGCAGCGGAACATAAAGATGTTACCTTAGGGTGACAGTCCAGATTTAGCAACAACAGTTTACCAGGTCAGAACCTCTGAAGAAAGATGATGCTGTAGGCAGGGCTGGCGAGTTCCGCCATACGATATAGCGGCCGACAGGTGTCCGAGGGATGACTTGTTGCACAAACTTTTAGATAAATCCTCAGGGTTTCCGTGTTGAAACGCTGAATCACAGCCGATAGCATTAGCTGAGTGAGCTATGCAGTAGCTAAGAGTCCATTCGATTTGACTAACGAATGCTAATAATGTACACTGAACTAGCTTACAAGCTAATTAAACATGTGTACAACTACAATAGAAACTTCGAGTAGAAAAGTCTCTAGTTCTTCACAAAATAGGTGCAGAATGAGTATCCGGTCTCAGAATGTCGAGCAGACATCCCTAGATTCTGAAAACTACACACTCCATATCTTCATATCACTTTACACTCTCAACGTGATATATCTCCCTCTCGTTCAAGCCCCTTTTTTAACACCCCGTCACTCTTCCTGTCTGTTCTCAGGACTAAACTCCCTCAACCAATGACTGACCAGTAATACAGTTATTCTAAATCAGTGCTTCCTCCTAATACCATGAACTCTTCAAAATAACATGACATATTTCTCAATGTACATTTAAAACATTTTCTAACAGTTTTTACCAAGAAAGTAACATTTTTACAAATATGCCTTTCTAATTTAACTTATCTATTTAAACTAATGTGTGGGGATTTTAACAGGGTTACATATATTATTTTCATTATTTGGTTGATTTATTACGAAGGTCATCTAAAGACAACTGCTACTTTGTTGTTTATTTTTCACTTGTTGTGTAATGGCTGTTTTCTTTACTTTGTGTGGTTTGAAATAAAAGCTTGTAAAACTTAAAATAAGATGGATCTCTCATAAGCATTTGAAGAAAGCTATACCCTTTTTTCTTTTCTTTTTACAGTATTGAAAGCATTACATGCTTGGTGCAACTCGCTTGATACTCACACATTTGTAAGCATGTCCTAGAACTTTACTTATAAGACAGAGACTTTAGCGAAGCAAGAATAACAGGATAATGACCGAGCTGCATCATAAGAGTCGCTACTTGCTGATCTTTCAGTTGTGCTGAGAACAGCATGCAGGTTGTGGGAGCACATTGTATTGTTTACTTTCCTGTAGTGAACATGACAAAGTCTAAAGACTAAAGACTGAATGTTTAGTGTCTCAGAAGGAGAACACAATGTGTACCTGCTGTTTTACATATAACACACGGATATATCACACAGGCCTGTGCTGTTTCCACAGCAACATGACATGCTAAC